>JBCEWB010071616.1:0-13214 GCA_039654565.1 Peronia peronii | reverse complement strand
CAAAAGAACAAGGCAGTTGAACAATTCTGAGCTGCTTGGTGATTTTTTAAAAACACCCTGAAAACACCAGTCTCCAGCGTATGTAAAATTTCTGAAGGTCCCGTCTCCAGTGAGTTAACCATGCATCAGGTGTGCTGGTGGGGGAGATTTATTGCTTGAACTAAAAGTCTTGATTCGAGCTGAAATGCGACGCCTTGTGGAAGTTGTTGGGCTAGATAGTAATAGAAAACATTAAAGGAAGACAGATAGCTTAAGAGAGGATAAAAATGATGTAACATCAATTGAAGTAGCTCAGCAATATTGCTCTTGTTGTTCCACAAATGAAGATCTCAAAATAATAAATGAAAGGAGGAATGAAGAATCATGTTAGGATGATATACAATCATATTGTGATATTGTTACCTTAATTACTAACATTTCCAGATAACAAAGAGAGTGAAAATGAAGAAAAATTATGTAGGAGCAATGTCTTGAGCTGATTTTACAAAAAAAATGTTTTTAAAAAATTAACATCCAGTGTATGTGTTTGTTTTAAGCATTTGTGTTGTGTTATTTGTGAATGTGCAATGGGTTATATGTACTGTGCAGGTGAATACAGCCTGGGAGCAGGTGCAAGGCCTGCTGGGTGAGAAACAGCAACAGTACAGTGGCATTGCCAACCTCTGGCAGCAGTACAATGAGGCCAAGCAAGGCGTGATGAGGATTCTGGAGGATGTCGACCCTCTGGTGCAGCAGGAACTCGCCTTCACCAATCAGGGAGATGTCAAGAAATCTCTGGATCAGCACAAGGTAGGCATTGACCCTTGAAAGCTTAATGTTCATAATTGCCACTGCCAGGTTTTGAGGAATTGCTAGTGATTTTTGAAAACCAAATTTTCAACTGCCAAATTTGCGAAAACTGAACTAACACAAATGTCAGTTTTCTGGATCATGTTAGTTTTCATAGCAATGTATCTTAACTCCTTGGGACTGCAGTTTCCTCAAAACAAAGGTAGTGAGATTGAGAGAATTTTGCTTTTAAGGGATGCATATCTTTGACTGGAGGACATTTTGTACTGGTTTTGAATCTTAATGAGCTCAACATTTTGTCCTTGACAAAGACTGTAGACACAGTACCTGCCTCAGTCCAGCTTGAAATGGTTAGCTAACTTTAGAGAGAGAGAGGATATTATTGTTAGATTGATACAGATTTGAACATTTACTAGTCAGTACCATGTATACTTCCCAGGAAGCTGAAAACATAATATGTGTTTCTCTCTGTATGAGGTCTGTTTGGTAAATAATATAGTGTAAAGCATTTAAAGATTGTAATGCATGGAAATGAGCATCATATAAATGTTGTTTATTATTATCTGAGGTCTTTTAAACAACTTGACACATAATTGTTTATGACTGATTTGAAGCAGAGTATTTTTCTTACTGTTAAAAGTTTTCGAACATGGAGTAATGCCAGTATTTGTGAAATATTATAATTGTTTATTGTTAATTGTGTTTCAGGTTTTTCAGCACATTAGAACAGATCATTTATTGTGTATTTGTGCACTTTGTAAAATAATCTCGTCATTAAGACATATTTTTATGTATATCTTGTATGGTATCATGGATTTTATTGATACATCTTTTGCTTTCAGAATGCAGAGTTTGAACTCCATGCCAATCAGACCCAACTGGATCACATGAATAACAAAGGTGTCCAGTTGCTTGAAGATCTCAAAAACATTCCAGACTTTGACCCAGCAGGAATGGAGAGTGATCTCGATGAAGTCAATCTCAAGTGGGAGACTGCGAACTCTGTGAGTGTTCTTTTTTTTTTTTAATTTTATGTTCCATGTGTTAAGCATCTCTAAGCATTACATTTAAGAGCAGCTTGGGATGTATGTTTGTCTTCAACCTTATCACTTTGAAATTTGTCAGTACCTGAGATTGATAGTAAGTCAGAGCTGACAGTTATTCATGCATTTGATATTTTTAATGATGATACTGATAATGTATGAAAAGAAAAGGCCAAAAGAAGACAGAAATATTAAGCCTTTCTTTTTCATTCTTCTGAACAAGAGTGCCTTCTTCATCACTATTTTGATGAAGTTCTGATGTGGTCACATCATAATTTGATTGGGCAGATATGAAAAACCTGATGGTCTAGTTTAATCTCTCTTTTTCTTCTTTTTTTTTTTTTAAACCTAAAACTGTCCAGAAAAAAGTTGACTTTTTAAGTCAGAATTACATTATAAATGTTGGGCAACAAATTTCAGATTTTTCATTACAGAGTTATCGAGTGTCAGTGAAAAAAAAAAAAAAATATCCCAGTGGAAAAATTATATAGCTATAACTCTTCAGTGTCAGTAATATTCATGTTTAAACTTAACCTCTGTCATCTCATAACTGGTTCTATCTGGTTTTCTTAGTGAAGACTCTTTGGCTAGCAATTCATTTATTTCACCTCGATGCATGACATAATGATTGGCAGATATGGAAAATCCAATTGTTTCAGTTTCAGTATCTTTTTTTTTGTGTGTGTGTTTTTGTTTTTTGTTTTTGTTTTTGGACATAAGACTTTCCTGAATGAAATCTTTCCATACCACATTCCTAATAGAATTTCTATCCCAAGAGTTTGAAGGAGAGCAAGCTACTGGAGCATATAAACGTCTGACATGCATGCTTTCCCTGTAGGTTGTGGAGCAGCACAGAGAGAACTTGGAGGCCCAGCTTGTGTGCTGGGATCAGGTTCAGTCTGGAGAGGAGGAAGTTGGTACCTGGGTCCAGTCAATGGTCACCAAACTGGACGACAGCCTCAGACACTTTGATGATGCTGTCAGTGTGGAGTCCAGGCTGACAAAGTTTAAGGTAAGCCTGTCAGTCATGTTGTTTGGACTAAACAAAGATTTCCATAGTGATTTGTGGTTTACTCAACAATTGACAATTGATTGTGGTGTCAGTGATCATTGGGATGTCTAAATTCGGATAAAAAACTGTGGATTCGAATCCTTATCTGGCCCAACATGTTGTAAACAAAAAGTATAGCTTAAACTTCTGCACCAGTGGTGCTTTATGTTCGTCTCTCAGTTTTGTTACTATACAGTAGCTTCATGCATTTTAAATACTTTTATCTTTTTCTTTTTTCTTCACTATTTACCAACTTTGATTTGTCTATTTCCTAAATTATTTAATTTTATAGATTTTCTTATACCCATAGAAGTAAAGTTATCCAAACAGACATAGTTTGAAAAGTCTTTTAAAGACTATATAAAGGGATTAGAAAAATCTGTAAAATATATAAATGATCTGGGCATGCACAGGAAGAGGCCCCGTACTTTGAAGAAGTTATGGCTGAAGTAAACCAGAAACTGAATGATCTGAGAGAACTCAACAAAGACCAGACAGTGCCATCCCTAACATCGGTACAACAGGACATTCAACTGCAGTTTGAGAAGGCTGTTTCCCTAGGTGAGTTGGACATAGACACTAGAATATTGATATCTCCGGTATTATAGAGGATCATTTTTAGTATTTTATGTCCTCAATACCCCATGCAGATCTGTAGACACAAAAAGTGTTACTGGGAGGACTAATCTGTATTTCATTGTTGTCCAGAAAAAAAACAACCAACATATTTTATCTTAAGACATGTAGCAGTGCCACAGGGAAAGTTTTTCTACCCCTCTCATTGTGTCGGTATATTGTAACATTTTAAAATGTTCAAATTTTTACAAGCAGCATGACTTCTAAATTTGTCCTCTTAACTTAAAAAGACAGTAGTAAAAGACAAATTTGGACAGCAGTTTGTGCTAATTTCATTATGTGGCCTCTTTGACATCCGAATCCATCATTCTGTTTGTGCTGGTGCAGAAATAGAAATGGGTAAGGCAATTTCATTCATTCACTAGCCTTGAACATGTTTACCAGAAATAACCGTTCTTAGTCTTGTACTTATGTATTTCTCTTATTTGTGTATTTAATGTCTTTCTGTCTTTATTCCAGCCGGGCAGCTGGAGTCAATGATGTCCACATTCTCAGATGAGCAGCAAAGTCTACAGAAGGCAATGTCTGATGAGACTGAATGGATGAACCAGATCAAAGAGGCTTTAACCAAATGTGATGACCTCACTGGCAACCCAGAGGACCTGATTGATAGACATGAGAGAGTAAAGGTATGTGTCTTTCTTTCTTTCTTTCTTTCTCTTTCTTTCTTTCTTTTTCTTTCATTCTTTCTTTCTTTTTTATTCTTCCTTGATCCATCCTAAGATTGGACTTTCTCTTTCCTTTTTTCCTCTCCTTTGTACCGTTTTCCTTCCTTTGTATCAACTTTCCTTCTTTTCTTTTTTTCCTATATTTATATCTTCCCACCTTCCCTCCATTCCCTCTGTTATGATGTTTCTTTCCTTCAGTCTTTCATTTAATGTTGAGATCATTTAATGTTGAGAACAAATATGTATCTTTAACCCATACTCTCTCTGTCTCATGACAATAATTAATTATTTGTCATCTCCACATTTCACAGCATCTCAGACAAGAACTAGCCTCTCACCAACGACAAATCACAGCCATACAGGACAGGACGGCTGCCTTGCAGAAGAAATATCCCTCCTCAGAGACATCTAGCCTGGCCAAAGATGGCCTAGTAGTGACCAAGAAGTATGAGTCTCTGGTTCAGCGGGCCGACCGCATCCAGGACTCTTTGCTGGGCCAACTGGAACAGCAGTGCACGGACGCCCAGCAGCAGCAGCACCGATGGCTCAATGCTGCCAAAGAGAAAGTGTCCTGGTGTGGGGATATTGCTGGTGATCGCTACAGTGTAGAGGCCAAACTGGCAACAGTGAAGGTAATTTTAGTACAGACAGTATATGATTATAAGAATCTTTGATTTGTGATTTAAAAAGAATGCACTTGATAAAATCTACAGATTAGTAGATTTTATCTCTTATCTTTCTAGAGATAATGAGCCCACAGATTTTTTATTGAAATGAAGGCAATGCAGGGACCAATCAGATTTACCATTTCATGTTGACCATACTTATATGATACATAGTCTACATGAAAGAGCTCTGTGTGCTCTTGCTGTAATAAAATCCCATATTTCATTTACCCAAGTCGCTCATATGCATAAGAATAATACCTGATATAACATTATGTAAGTGATTCACATGCAATTATTGACAAAATTATGAAACAGAGCAACAATGATCAATTATAATAGTGAAAAAGTTAAAGATCATTACACTCTGAAATGCTAGTTAGACTTTATCAACAAATAAAGAAACTGTATGTCTTTTTCAGCTGCTATCTAATATGCTATTTAGGTAGAACATAGACACTCGTATGTCAATTATAATTAGAAATATATAATTGTTCTTCTCGGATTGGAATGAGTTGGATTGAAACTGGTGTAGGCAATGGTCTTACTGTGAGTGATTTGCTATATGCAGGACTTGGAGGCCAGTCTCCAGGATGGAGAACAGAAAAGACAAGAAGCCATCAACAGATTGGATGCTATCAAAGGAGTTTTGCCCAAAGCTAAACTGGGAGAACTGGAGGCCAATCATAAATCCATGGAAAAAGAGTGGCAGAACTTGGTCAAATCTCTGCAACAGACACAGTAAGTATCTCATTTTGTTTCTTTCTCTCTTGCTCCCTTGGTCCCTTAACTTCGTACAGAGTCGTACAGATGTCATCAGAAGGATTTCCACACCAGTTGTCTCCACCTTCTGCTATTGTGTGTGGTCACCTGTGTCTCTGCCAGTTCACTCTATCACTAAAATATGATTGGTCTTGGTGATTATCATCTTCTGCTATACACATATTGATGTGTACATTATTGCTGTGCTGCATTGTCTTTTCTCAATTCATTCACTTTGCATCGCTGTTGTCAATCTTCTAAATGCTTATTTTTTGTAAATCAAGCTTTTTGAACTCCGTTTCTAACAACTTCTCCATGTTTATGTTACAAAGTTAGAGAAACAACACACTCAATTTCATCAAAGGAGTGGTGGTAAAGTTTGCAAAAATCTTGTATCATGAAGGGTTTAAAGTGTAATACTCAAGAATTTCTTGATGTCAACGTTCAAACACCTTAGCAATTGCTGGGATCACAAAAGTATTACATAAATCAAAAACAGAAATTGTCCCAAGAGAAAGTGAGTTGAAATGATGAGATTATGCAGCTTAATAGATTGCAGAATGAATTATTTGATAATGGGATCTAGTCTATTGCTTCTGTGTTACTAATATATAGTAAATTATTCTGAGTGTTATGAAGAATCAAGGCATCATTAGTTCAATGGAAGAGGCAAGATTGTCAGCAAGGAAAGCTTAGCATTTTGTCGGCATAGAGTAACTTGTGAAATTTGCAGGTATCCATGACTGTCTGAAAAAATAACCATTAAGATTATTTATTCGAGGTTGTCTTAGTGAAATTTGAAGATCTCCTGTATTTGTAGTGCATAACATCAATAAATATAGCATGATTGGTCTTTGGGTTTGACTAGACACATCTAAGTATCAAATCAAAGTGGAATACCAATTCTTGCTATTTGCCTTGTGTTCCAGGAACAAGCTGGAGACCTCCATGGAGCAGTGGCAGCAGTATGAACAGAGACACGAGGTTCTGTCTCAGTGGCTGAAGGACACAGAGACAAAAATGAGACTGGAGTCTGCCCTCAAGCCAGACCTGCCCAGCAAGAAAGACCAACTTGAACTCTTTAAGGTGATAGTTTACATAGATACTGTTTTCATATTTGACAAAAGTAAACTTGGAGAAAGAGATAGTATAAATATAGAGATTATCCTCGCACTTGATAATAGTTTTGTAAAGAGATTGATAGAGTAAACAGACATTGTCCTCATTCTTAATGATAAGTTGTTACAGATAAAGTAGTTCAGATGGACAGTCCCAACAATTGATCATAGTTTTATTCAAAGAAAGTAGCAGTGTGAATGAACAAGTTTTTTTTAAAAGGGTAAATTGTTTATTTGAGAAAGAGACATCTAAACATTATTTAATTTAGTCTTCTGGATGCTTATCCTTAGCCCTAATGACAGTTTTGATGAATTTCTGACTCACAGGGAAGATTCTATAGATAGTGCTTGAAACAGCTTTTTTGTGAGTATTACTATCATACATTGTGCTTACAGGTTTGTACTACAGTATTATATTTTATTTTTGTCAAATAATTTATAGCATAAATCATATCAATTGATTATGTTATAGTTAAAAATCAATTTGATAATGATTTGCTTGTCATACTCGTGTACAGTCTCTGGACCAGGCTGTGCAGTCTCACCGTGCAGAGTTTGAGAACATGAGGGACACTGCCCAGCAAATCAGTCATGTCAGTGGTGACAGTCGAACTGTCTCTTATGCTGGACAGTTGTTCAATCGCTACCAGACACTGGCCAGTGCAGTCAAGGTAGGTGTACCCGATTGTCCTCTTAATGGGATAATTTGTTCATTTTGTTTGCTGTTTCTGAACTAGTTATGTGATATGAGTAATTCATTATGTGCAATGCTCGTACGTTGCTGGTATTTTGCAGCGCACTTTCTCACGTTCTTTTCGTGCTGTATGTAACAACCTCTTCAATGTGCAGGGTCGTCATTGAAATAAAATAGAGATACTGAACCTTGGCATAGTGTCAAGTATAAATGTTATTTGTGTTACTTGTCTATTTGAATCTATTTTGGCAAGACCAGTTATATATTTATAAAGTAGCAAAGAGAAGTCATTACACATTGTTTTATGACAGAGAATAGCAAACAGCAACATCATAATGATTTGCCCAGGCATGTCTGGAATTAAATCTTTGTGGTTTAAGAGTTAGGGCTAGACCTATAATATCTGCAGACACATGTCTAAAGATAATCTGATCTGGGTCTCTGGAGTTTTTTCTTTTTTACTGTATGTTCAGCAATTCATGACTTGGTCACTATTTGGTGAATTACCTGATTTATAAACTTACTGTGAGCTTTGGCTGGCAAGCATGTAGAAGGTGGGAAACCCAAACTTAAATGTGCCTGGAGAGAGATGGTCTCCTCAGGTCAAATTGCCCAGGGCAAACTGCATGATGTGTAAAACCGAGAAGGATGTAAGGGCTAAAAACAAGAAGAAAAAATTTACTGTCTCCACAAGTAGCAACATGATAGATGTATATAACATGACAATAGCTATCACCAGTATTTCACAAGGCATAATTATACTGTCTCTAGTAAATGAAAATGGTCACTGTCCATCACGTTCTCAGACCATAAATTTGCTGCTATTGTTTTCTTCAGGAACAATTTGACAGATGTAAGCAGAACATAGATGACCATGATCAATATGTGACCAAGCACAAAGCTGCCCAAGAGTGGCTGAACATGGCCAAGCAAGAGCTGGAACAATGCTCCAATTTGGTGGGAGATGAAGATGCTCTCAATACTAAGCTGACCATTGTGAAGGTAAAGGACAAGATGTCAGTCATGTGAATTCTGTTGGAAGTTTGAGATGCTGCAATCATTTTTTTCTATTTGCTTTTGCAATTTTACTCTTATTTCCTCATCGTAAACTTCTGTCAGGATTGTTGTGAGTGAAATATGCCCCTGTTTGGAAGATTAATTGTTAGTGTTAATGTTTAGAAACAGTTTCAGATTTTTTTCTTTCATACAACTTAAATTGCAAGATTTTTTGTGATATATTCAGGCATATAGCCTTAGATTGTTCAAGATTGTTAGTCACGCAAATATATCTACTTTACTGATTTCATATGGAGAGTCCATACATTAAACCCTCTAAATTAGACACTTCAGCAAAACTTGGCTTGTGAAATGTTGCAGGACCTTCTTGCTCATAAAGAAGAGGGCTCAGCCAGATTTAATGCTGCCCTTGAAGCTGGAGAGAAACTCTATCCTAACACGTCCAACGAGGGCAGGGAGGGCATTCGTCATGAGCTCCGCAGTCTGCGTGATGCTTGGGAGAGCTTCAATGACAGCTTGAGCGACACCCAGAGACAGCTGGACAGCAGCCGCATGCAGTGGCAGTCATTTGACGAGAACTTTGAGCAGCTCAACAAGTGGGTGCAGGATGTGGAGGCCCAGATTGATGCTGAGCCAGAGCTGAAGGCAACATTGCAGGAAAAGAAGGCACTGTTGCAACATTGCAAGGTATTATCACATATAAATCTCTTTGACTCTTTTTGATTTGAAGGTTTTAGAGAAGTTCTAATAATTTCAAACTTTATCCCTGCTTTCCATTCCCATATCAGCAGTTAATAAATATCCTTCTTTATCTTTTCACAGAAATGCACTGATTTTCTTCTTTTTGAAGAGAAATCATTTTTGAGGATACATTTTTATAATACATTTACATCCCTCACATGAACGTTTTTTGTTTTTTTGTGTTGTTTATTCTTGAGAGGAAAAGCTGCTTCAGAAATGTTTTTATGGTTGTAAATCAATCTTCTACTTAAGCTTTGTACCTGGATAACAGTACTATTTTTGACAACATTCTCATTTTCTTCACATAGTACATCAATCTGGAAGGCTGTTCATTATTTTTTTCACTTCATCTTTCAGTAAAAGTCAAAGTTTAAAAGTTCAGGAAGATGTGTAAAATGAAAAATTTGAACAGCATGTCAGATGGAAATCAAGTTGCCCTCACTGCCTCTGTGTTGCAGACTCGTTGCCAAGACATTCTGTCCCACCAGACAATGATCGACAGTATCAGTGACAAAGGCACAGCTCTGTCATCCTCCCATGTCCAGAACAAACTCAGACAGCTCAACAACAAGTACAACCACCTGTGCAGCACAGCCCAGGTAAGCAAACCTCTGATGGAAACTGATCACAGCAATACAAGTCAATTTTTTTAGATAGAATTTTGGAAAAAAACCCAAAAAGGAATAGACAGTAACGATAGAGAATGAGAGGACAAAAGAAGAAAATGAGAACTGAAAATGGGAAGATAGAAGGAATGATTAGAAAGAGAAGAGGAACAGAGGAAGAAAACTGAAAATAACATAAAAAGGTTGTACATCTATTTCTTAGTCTCACTATGATAACAGCTGGGGCTTATATTAACATCTTGAGATGCTGTGGAATTTTTTTTGCTAAGCTTTTATGAAGTATAATCATTTAATCCAAAAAATGAAAATGTAGCTACTACATACACAGTTGGTATACATCAGCCCAGTCAGAAGCAGAGACACATCAGTGAATTGTGATAATAAAACTCCTTCATTCTGAGAGTCTCTGGATTTCCATATTCACATTAAAAGATAAAATATCATGTACTTAAACAAAAATATGAAATAGACATTATGAATATCACTGAAGATTAAAATTATGAAAATGAGTGTTATTTCAGAGAGACTGTGTAAGTTAATTTTTGTATTTTTTAATTATTATTTGTTTGAAACAAGTTTTTAAGGAGAATTGATATGAAACACATTATGGTATAAAATGACTTAGCAAGGGGTAAGGCACAGGTTGATATAAGAATCATGTATTCGAAAGAGGTATTGCGGAAGTGATTGAAGTACAAAATGGTATGATATGATTGTTCATTAATGTGTGCAGAGCTGTGTGAAGAAGGCGGAGGAGTATGTTGATGAACATCAGCTGTACCAGGACACCTACCAGCAATGTCGTGACTGGATGAATGCTACACGAGATAAGGTGGCTGTATGTGCTGAGGTGGGTGGAGACAAGCAGGCCTTACAGAACAGACTGGACAGATTACAGGTGAGAAGATATTGAATGAGAACTATGATTGTCTTGATTATCATATGATGATTTAGTTTTGGATAGTGTTGGTTATGGATGTAAAGTGCAATAAATTAAAAACCTTGCAAAATTAAGTTGTGATTCTTCCTTGTTACCCTTTGTATGCAGTCAATCATCACCACCATCATCATCATTATTTTATAGCAGTTTCTTTTTTTTTTTTAGAAAAAACACAAAGACCATCAGTCGGTATTTGGGTTTTTAATAAATGAAAGAAATACACATAAATGGACAAATGCATTAATAAATGGGATGGAAAATGAAAAAATAGAAAGTAAATAAATAAGTAAGAAATGAAAGAATAAAAAAATACCCCCCAAAAAAATAAAAATAAAGGAAAACAAATATAAAGAAAAAAATAATAAAAAACTTCAAAAATTTTCCAAATTTTCAAACCTATTTGGTTCTTCCTCAGGGAGGACAAAAAAAAAAAAAATCATCATCATCAATTATTGTGTGGAAATATCTTGAAAAACAGAGACTATCAGCCTGTAGCTAACTCAATAGACCATCACTAATATGTTGGGGGAAAAAAAAAAGAAGATGAAAATTTGTGCTGTGCCAGATTTTGAATGTGATGAAAGTCTGAAGACCCACTGATATTATCCTTCCCCTCCATGTTTTATAGACTTTATATCAGTTACATTACTAAAATGATACCCTGTTTAGCGGTAGTCAAATGTGCATATAGCTGTTTATTATATAGAATACATACAATGGCTTCATTTTAGTAAAACTTCATTCTTGACACTCATTACAGGATCTAATGGGCAGCCTGCGAGAGGGTGAGGCAAAGGTCAAATCCGCTCATCGTCAAGGGGAGAAAACCATGCCTCACACATCTGCTCCTGGACAGGCCAATTTGAGACGTGAGCTGGACTCTCTCAATGCTGACTGGGACTCTCTAGTGGCCCGTATGAATGACACTCAGCAAGGACTTGTTCAAGCCATCAAAGGTAAGAAGCTTTTGTATAACAACTTCAAGTGCTTATCTGTGTTAGAACTTTCCATCCATTTTTTAGTAAAACCATGATCTCATAAGGAAATATCTCTCATGGCATCAGTTCCATTTCAAGGCATTGTTTTGTGAGTATATGTATCTATGTGCGTGTGTAGCATTTTTTGCATTCCAGTTAAAGTGAGATTTTGACTAATCTTTTATTTTGGTTGCTTTCAGGGTCAAAGATATAAATTAATTTTGTGTAATTTTCTTCTTGAAATTTTCAAAGGAACAAGGAATCTTAGTGTGGATCAGTACAAAAGCAAAGAATATATCAGTAGTTATATGAAGCTACACAAACTTCAGCTTTACACAGACACAAAAGGCTGCAAGGGAGCTTGATAAGTGGTGGGGTCTAATTGTGAAAGCCATCAGTGAAAGCTCCAATAGTCACACACTCATGATGTAGAAGAGAAAGATTAATTTATAAAGATATGAGTAGACTTACATTATATGTTGTTTGTGAGTCCAACATAGAACCAAAACCTACTTATAAAACATTATAGAAATGTATCTGCATGTTTCAAGATTCAATTGTGTTGTTTCATCAACACTTTACTGAAATTAACTAGATTTTTTTGTTGTGTTTGAATGAAAAGCAAGTGGAGGATACATTATTTTTTTTTGTCTTTTGTATCCACTTCACAGCACTGGACATATATGATGGTTCTTGTGAGACACTCAATCGTTGGCTGCGAGAGACAGAGTCACAGTTCAAAGACTGTGAGCTCAAGTCCACTCTTCATGAGAAGGAGATGCAAGTAGAGACATTCAAGGTACATACACATTTACTACTTTCCCTACCTGTCTGGCTTTTGACTACTTCATGTACATTGTGTCATGTCATCAATAATCCTTTGATATTCTGTTGTTGATGTTTGCTGATTTCTTTCCTACTGGCTGATAATTGTGCTTAAATTAGTGAAAACATTATGGGCTAAACAAACTAATAGATTCAGTATGGGTAACATGGAAAAAAAAATGGACTGATGGAATTTCTCATTTTGAAGCTATCTCTCTACTTTATCTTCTTGAAGGTGAATAGATGAGAATAATTTTTTTTGTTTTTTTTTTGTCACCGTCATAACTGAATTGTAAAGGGAGAAATTCAGATGCTTTTTCTCACTACTCTGCAGCAGCTGTCTCTCATCTTTCATTTGGTTGAGGAAAGAATGTGAAGTACTATATTAGATTTCTTTATTCTTGTTGAGTAATTCAGCTCTTTGTTAGCTAGACTTAGTAGAACAGAGACAAAAGTAACTGTATAAGAATAAGAACAACAAACATGATTGATGAAAACACATGCAAGCCATGGAAAACAACCCAGATATTGGCCCTTATAAACTTTCAGGGTCAAAACTTTACTTCATAAGAATAAATTATCAGGAAAAAAAACAAACAAACCAATTCACTACTGGTGGTTGAGAAGCTCTGTCTGGAAAAATGTATAACTCCATTTATTTT
>JBCEWB010071605.1:0-13215 GCA_039654565.1 Peronia peronii | reverse complement strand
TCTATCTATCTATCTATCTATCTATCTATCTATCTATCTATCTATCTATCTATCTATCTATCTATTTGTCTGTCTGGCTGTCTGTCTGGCTGTCTGTCTGCCTGCCTGTCAGTCAGTCTGCCTGTCTGCCTGTCTGTCTGTCTGTCTGTCTGTTTGTCTGTTTGTTTGTTTATCTATCTGTCGGTCTATTTTTCTGTCTGTATCTGTCTGTCAAACTGTCTGTCTATTTTTTTTGTTTGCGTATTGTTGCATTTCTTTTCAATGTATGGAATAGTTTTTAAATGACGAGGTTACTAGCACCATATACTGTTATGTCTATGACTAGCACTCGAAAGCTACATTCATTTCAAAATTCCCATAGTCCTTCCCTACCAGAATGAAGAGAGAAATATGTAGAAATCCCCGATGAAGTTTTTACAAGGATATACCGAAGGAAGGGAGACAAATCGTGACAGGCTAGTTCACTTCACACAATGTCTTTCATTAGTCGCCTCCAAAACATGTAGTTTCCCTTTGGCAAAACGAATGGAGCTGGGCTTTGAAAGCACAGGACAGAACGTGCTCATTGTGACAGGAATAAGCGCCAAGCTACATGATGACAAAGGTTGGACTAACCAACACAATATTTTAGGTCTGTTTATCTGATGGAATCTCAGTGGTCTGGGTAGACACGACATAATTATGTCCACCCACTTATTCTTGGTTTTATACGGATTACTGATGTTTAGTCAGTGCAGACCATTAGATTACAGAGACGTCCGTGTCTGAGACAATACATTTATCCGTTTATAATCTGTCGTTTTTTACATCTTCTGAGGTAATGGGAGATTTAAGCTTTCTCATTCAAAACCTAGCCATCCTTTTCAGCTGCCATTTAATAAAATTTCCAGTTTTGAACTTTTGTTAATGTCTTAAACCTGTTCTGTTTGGCTTTATGGTGTGTTATAAAAGTAACTTTATTCTGTAAGGAGTAGATACATTTTCTGTCTCTTATTTTCTTTTATTCAGTCATACAGTGGTTGAGACAAATTTGATTAAAAAAAAAAAAGTCGTTTAAGGATCGTATTATCCCTATTGTCGTTAAAAGACAGACAGAAATTAAGCCACGTGATCATCGACGAATGGATGGACAGGTGAGTAGGTGAATAGATAGGTGGAATGATGGATGGATGGATGAATGAATGGATGGATGCATGGATGGATCATAGGTCCATATTTGTGCATGTGGTGCAACTGTCCTTTGAATATAGTGACTTGAGTGACCTTGTTCAAGCATGTATTTTCAGGTGTCTGCGGCGGGTGTTCCGTTTTGTGGTTATCATGCAAAAGTACTAATCGTCAATACATACATTATTTCGAGGTATGGAAAGCAGAAACTCGCGTTTGCAATGGACATCACATTGTTTGTTTTGGGATTTAAAGACGCACGATTACCGCTATATTGAGTCTAGTACGATAGAAACACCAACTTTAACGACAAAGCTCACATCAACAATAGCAACAATTAACAGTCATACCATGACAACTATAACACACATTATATTATACCCAATAAGAGAGACAACAACAGCATGTGAGACAGTACCACCATCAGGAACATTTTTATTTAAAACAAAAAAAAAAACAAAAAAAAAAAAAAAGGAAAAATACATTACAAATCACAGCAGCTCATTTGCCAGGGACAAAGATCAATTATAACTGGGTATTATGGCCTTGGAAATCCTCAACAGCTGCCAGTTTGGCTGATACAATGTACTGATAATTGCAAAATTTCGCCTCGAGGGGACACCAGACCTTACAAGTCAGTGGATAAAGCTAGTTATACAGTTGGTCTATAATGTTTGACTTGTCTATGACATGGGTGATTCATTCTTACTTGACATTTTTCAACCTGGAGACAAATAAGCAAACTCCCACCTGTATTTCAAACACAGCTGCTGTTTAAAGTTAGTATAGAAATTCTAGCTGGATGAGTTAAATGTGAATTGTCTTTAGGCGTCTTCGATTTTCAGATCACTTTTTATTTCTACTGGTAAATTTTTCCCACAAAATCTGAAGTTATAATTGGATATTAATAGATAATACTGACAAATGACTAGAAATTTCCGTGCCGAATTTGTCGCTAGAGTATCAAATAATAATAATAATAATAATAACAACAACAATAACAATCATCGTTTATTCAGTATGACTTTATTACTGACTACTATTTAACAACAAATCTAGATGGTAGAACTTCATAAAACAAAGCAAAACAAATCATGAGTACTTTGATCAGCGAGAAATAGTTCGAAAACAGATCTTAAAAATTCAATCTTCAGAGGATTAACGATTTATTTAATAAAGTTTGACAAAGTAACAGGGAAGGAACAAGTAAACAAGATTCGGGGCAAAAGAAATGAAAATGACGTGTACAGATAAATGAGAGGGAAAAAAAGAGAAAGGACAAAACGAACATAAAAGATGGAATTAAACAAACAGAACAGATGACTATCTTTACGTGACTGCCCGAGGAAGTAGAATCGATATGACAAAAAGCAGCATGGTGACATTATCATCATCATCCTTATCATATAGATCATTGCCCTGAGTCAATAATAATGTTGATCGATCTCGTAGGTTCTCACTGACAGAAACAAAAGTTCTCCCATATCTCTTGATGATGTATTGAGGCCATTACACGTATACACCCAGCTTAGGAGAGCACCATTGTCTTGAGTATACCTGGAATAGGTATCAGGTTTAATACATTCCTTCATATTCTCTAGTCTTAAATAATTTCTCTTTCCCTAAGTAAAATGTTCGGCCTCAAGTTACATTGTTGGGCTATTCTCCAGCTAAATGTATACAAATATATTAATACTCATAGAAACTAAATTCTACTCCCCCCCGCCTCCTCCCAAACCCTCTCCCAATCAGTAACATGTTCTAAAATATATAGCGAGTCGTGTTAAGAGTTAACAAGTGGGAGGCAATGTACGACTTTGCACACGACGCTGAAGAGACTCTGTGAGTTATCGGATTATCTGAGTTCTGACAATCCCACAAACTCCCTAAGGTGACATGTTTTTTTTTCGTCTGACCTGCTAAATCTGGTGCAGCTCTTTTCCTGACGTCAGAAAGTCAGACACTTGATGAAAAACAAAATAACAACAAAAATAACGCACACGCACAGACAAGCACACAAAAAGAGATATAAAACAATAAGAGATATCATCACCATAATCATAAAATAATGGAAACTCCTAAAGGCGACGAGACGGAAAGACTGAAAACTAAACTCTTATCATCATGTAATGAAGTCATAGTTATAGATAACTAATGACAGCGCTCTCACTAAAACCTGCCTAGTTGACAGCAGCGTCTGAAAGGCTCATCAGTTTTTATGTGGAGCAGATATTCCCACAACAACTGCACATAAGGTCTGAGTGTAGATTGAAGGCTGTGGGATAATAACTGAGAACTGATGATTCTATACCATAACCCAAGTCCTAACCCACAGCTGCAATGGATTAAGAAGACTAGTGTTCATACTCGTCGTCAGGAAGCGATCTGATGATACCAGGAGCAGCTAAGAAGAACATTCTGTACTATTATGGCCTCAAATTCCAATACCTAATCGATATATGTGACTGAATTACACTGGCTCAATATACGATTTAAGTTTTGGAAAGATTTCATGTTTCATCCATGGCCCTCTCTCTTTATGGGACGGAGTGGGGATGGATGATATATCGTTATAGAACCTCTGACATATTATTATGATAACATGTCACTTTGTTCTGGCAGCACTATTGTTAGAAAAATCTGAACTAAATTGTCACAAACCATATTGTAATAAATGTGAATAATAACAAAAATAATAACAATAATGATGGGAAGAATGTGAGCTATGATTAAAATTAATTTTCTTACCTAAAAAAAAATCCTATTTATCTTTTTTTTTCATATTTTTTCCTTCGTTACTCTGCGACGGGCTTGAGGTTGAGCGATACAATCAGGAGATCAGAAAACCGAGAGGATTGGAGGATGCTGGTTGCCAGATCACCTGTAACGCTCCAACGGCCCACAAGACTGCGGGATAGATAAAGAGATAGTCTCTGTAAAGAACCAAGCAGCTCGAAAATTTGGCGCTCTCAAGATTTTCAGCAAATTTTAACTTGTTGTTTGTGTATTTTATTGTTAGGGAAGTGTTAGTCACCAATTGACAAGAAATGTCCTGAAATTTGAGACATTTAAAGAAAATAATAAGAAGAACAAGAAGGAAGTGAAGGAGAACAAAACCAAGAACAAGAAAGATTAAAAGAAAAAAAAGCGACAAAGAAAATTGACACTCGAGGTCGTAAATGGATTAAATTCTATAGTTGGCATAATATATGACAGAACGTCGGGTATTGTCATTCTGCCTGACATGTGGCAAATAACTTGACAGGATTAATCGCTATGAATGTGACATCTAGTTCTGTCCACGAACAATATCGCCTGTCTGAAATAATTTCTGGAATGAAGCAGATTTGCTGATTAACTTCTGTCATGAAATGAATGAAGGCGTTTGGAAAGGTCTTTGATAAAAGAATTACGAGTTGGCGTCAAACAAAGACCATTTCCGTTTAGGATTCAGGAGGCAGTAAGTGTGCTGAGTAAATCCCCATTGTCGTCTCCGAAAAGACGAAGAAACATATAGATCTAAGCCCATAATGACAGGATCAGCGGACAGTTCACAGGATAAGCGGGTCTTTTGTGTAACTGACAGGCAGAAATACATGTTTATATTGTGAATTGACGTTCAAATCCCTCCAAACGATTTTCGTGTCCATGCAATTTAAGATTTAACAAGTTAGTATGAGAGGTTTGTAAGAGAAATCGATGGCCACTTATTTTCACGTCACTGCAGAGACATTCCTTGGCGTGATAAATCTTGATCCCCCTCGTCAGTGAATAATGGCCGCATTAGCTATTGTCAAAACCTTTTTTTTTTTTTTAATGATGAACTGATCTGGTAGATTTTTATTTCTGTTTCAAGTTTTTGTAAGATTGATGCCGTTATCATTATTTAATGTTTGCTGAAAGAAAACCACATTTGTTGTATGTCTGATGTCCATGTGCGAGTTGTGGCAGGGTTTCCGTATTTACTCGGACACTGTTCTTCACTTTTTCTCGCTTTCCTTTAGCTCTCTTAATCTCTTCTCTCTTTCTCTCTGTTTCTCTTTTCATCTCTATCCTCCTGCCTCATCGATTCTGTCTGTCTTTCTTTCTCTCTCTCTCTTTCGCTTAATCTTCCTTGCTCTTTACCGCTCTCTTTCTGAGTCCATTCGGCTGAGAATAGAAATACAACATACATCGTCTATTTTGTCTAATCATATACATGTAAAGGGCCCCTGAAGTGCCATTTTTTTAAAGCTTCGTTTTACATGATATGTCAAGTTTCCCATAACACTGTCTTTCTTGCGTTTTTTTTCACTTAACTTTTTTGTCCGCTGGTACCGCTAGATATTGCGCGAAGATACAAGCATCTCTCAGTCGCAAGGTGGGCAGTCTAGGGAAGGGACATATTTTGAACTCTGGGTGTGTCCGTCACGGAGTCGCTCCAACGTTGTTTTTGCAGTCCGAATGTCTGGTGATGCTCTTGATCCTCGGACGAAAGTTTATTCAACCGATCTGACACGTCGCTTTCTGCAGGGCTTACACAGGTGGCTCAGTGTGGCTGCCCGGACGTCCTTCTCGAGGTACATGTAAAGCAGACAATAGCCGGTGCTGCTGAACATGGGGATGAAGTCCAGGAAGTTAAAGAGAGATCTGGGCTGGATGACCTGGTTAGTGTAAGCAGAATAAGCCTTAATGGCTGTGTGCGGCGCCCAGGACATCAGGTAGTAAAAGTACAGTGCGATGAAGGGAACTGCCGAACGGGCTTTGGAGGCAGTTTTTCTGACTTTGGCCCTCTGCATCGCCGTCAGCTGATGGTCTTGCTCGGTGGCTGCAGTTTGGTCTCCTCTTTCGTGCACATTTTCTGCCCATCCTTGGCCTCCGCCCACCTCTGCTCTATGGTTACTGTCATTCCCACTCGCCCCAGAACCGTTTCCCTTTTCAACGTTTATGACGCTTGGTCGGCCACCCAGAGCACGAAAAATCTCCACATCTGTATGCGTGACCATTGACTTCGAGGGGTCACTGCTAACCTCGCCGTTCAGGACGGTACTTCTGAGTCCAGATGGTTGTCCTGTTGTCCAGACCGCAGGTTGAGCATTTATAATGGCCCGAAGGTGTCTGGCGGCCACTCTGAAGATGTTGATGTAGGCAATGCCGGCAATGGTTGTGGCTGTGATCAATACGCCAAGGTAGATAAGCGCGTACAGCCAGAAGGGCAGGACGAAAGACAACTCTGCGCAGGCCATTCTCCAGTACGGCTTCAGCTCCACCAGGAAGGGGACGAAGGCCAGGAAAAGAGAAACAACGGAGATCGCCGTGACACAAAAAGCCAGAGGACGGTTATTTGAGGTCAGTCGCATATGCATGAAGGGATGGACTATGTGAAGATATCGCTCTAGACTGATGACCATGAAAAGAAGAAATGGGAAGATGAAGGTGGCACAGTACAGGCAGATGTAAGCCAGGCAGGGGACAGGGTCAGCCATCAGATCGTAAGGCCAGGTGAAGATGAGGGCGAGGAAACTGTTGATGATACCACAGACGCACAGACTGGCCACCAACTTATTGACGAATGTGTGAAGTTTCGGGCGTCGCCGTATTTGAATGAGAAGCCACAAACTAACGATAATGGCCGAGACTGACGTAAATAAAGGCATGACTCGGAACTCGCGAGGGATACCCCCGCCTTGTTTTCGAGGTGGAGTTGACGAGATTGTAGCATTAACCAAACATTTCACAGAAATGTTGCCTGACCTGACTTCATTTACAGTGTCGAGTTCACAGAACGTGGATAGGAGTATGTCGGTGAATGGTTCGCTGTCACACGTCACATTGACACTTACGACTCCCTGACTGGCGGTATCGACACACGCCTGAAAATCAGTGACATTCCAACCACCTGCAGTGCAGTTGTTAATGAGCAGGATGTCGTTGATGCAAACGCCAGCCATGGTCTATATCATGTTAGACTCAAAGAACAGATGAGCATAAAATGTTAGCCTCATCGTGTTTGTTCCGCCTGGGCAGATTTAATCTCTGAATAAAATCATGCTGCTGATCAGCCTCCTGAAGACGTATTAATTCAATAAAGAGCCAGGAAATCTACTGATACTGTTTTGATATTTAGTCGGTCATTTTAAAACTATTGTGTGCCTGACCCCATGGGAAAGGTAATGAATCTCGATGAAACATGCGTTAATTTTATAGATGTATTCTCTTCGTTGATGAAGAAGTAGATATTATAGCTGTTGCTCCAGAGATGAACCACACGCTGTAACATGTTGTTGATTAAGTCTCATCCGCACTGGTCTCGGCACTCTGAAAACACAATCATAATCAGAATTAGCATAGTTTATTAAGGTGGAGAAGAAGTTAAAAAAAAAAGCAGAAGAAGAAGTAAAAGGAGAGAAAAGTTAAAGTAAAAGAAATTAAAAAGAATTACATAACGATATTAGAATTAGCACTGTCACTTAGTGGTGTTCTGAATATAAACACTAAATATTTGCAGAACATTTAGTTTTGTCAAGAAAAGGTTCTCTGAACCGCCAAAGGAAGAAAAGCAATGAAGTAGAAACTGGTAACATACACAAATTGTGCCACCCTATCACTGAGACAGACAAACAAAGAAATCTGCTCTATTCTTCGCAGTCAGAACAAAAAAATGGGGACATGAAATTGGACAGCTCTACAGAAGAGTACAAGCAAAGCCACTGTCGCTATCGCAAGATCTGCGGACTTGGTAACCCTAGACGGTAATGCAGCCCAAAACTACAACAATGAAATAAAAGGGATCTTAAAAGACTTAACAGATGCCATATCAATTCTAGATAATGTACAATAGAAAACATCTGAAAACAGGAAAGAAAGCCAGAGAACAGCCCTCTCATTTGATACGAGAGATATTTATGAAATACCGTCTGATGTTCAGGACTGGCTTTATGGGGAAGACAGGAAAGAACGGATCAAAGAGGCCAAGGAGCACAGGCGACTAATATCACGCTTTTTCCACTCCCAGAGAAATTCTCTCTGCTGAAACTCAGAGTCAGCGTATTACAACAATAGGAGGAGAGAACACCCTCAACACTCTTCTGTACGTTAGCGAGACATAGACCACCTACGCGAGGCAGGAACAGCCGTCTGAACACCTTCCACATGCGCTGCCTCAAAAGCATTCTGGGCATCACCTGGCAGCGACATCCTGACCAGGGCTGGAATCCCAAGCATGTTCGCCATGCTGAGTCAGAGATGTCTATGATGGCACGCTTGGTCATGTAAGGCTCGTGGAAGATAGACGTATGGCCAAGGACCCACTCTACAGCCAACTTGCCACTGGTATCAGGCGCACGGGATGTCCTACTCTCAGGTTCAAGGATGTGTGCAAATGTGACATGAAAGTTTGCAACATTGACCCGAATGCCTGGAAAACAGCTGCTAACGACCGTGTCTGCTGGAGTCAAATGTTGCAGAGAGGAATCAGATAAGCAGAGAAGGAGAAAGTCCAGCAGGCAGCAGAGAAACGATCACGTCGCAAACAGCGAGCAGCCTCTGCTTTTTCCCAGTCGTCCTGCTTCGTCTGCGCCAACTGCAACAGAGACTGTCACTCCAGAATTGCACAAAATTGTTGGATGGCTAGCGCAGATCTGGTCTCCGTAAAATACTGCGTTCCGATAGATATGACAGATCGCTAGTATCTGAAATTTTTATGGCAAGGGCAACTATATAATACACCTGCTACAGCACTGATTTGGCACAACGTCCCAGATATTTTACAAAACTGACAAAGCACATTTATTCTTATTTACATTGTTTAGCCCATAATATCACAGGCTACTTAGATGACTCTTTACTTATAGCAGAGACTGTGATTGACTGTTAAAGAAACTTTGCAGATACAATCGAAGTGTTTGACACCAGAGGCTCTGTTGTCCCTCCTTCCACGAGATGAGTTCTAACACCCACTCAGGAAATTACATACCTAGGAATAATTGTTAATTCCAAGGACATGAAAGTAAGACTCACTGAGAAAAGGGAAGAGGCATTAATGCTATGCTGCAAGGAGATCTATAATAATCGCTCGAATAAAATAAGAGATATAGCTCGCCTTATTGGTTTAATGGTGGCTAGTTTTCCAACCGCACTCCATAGGCCCCTGTACTACAGAAACTTAGAGAAAGAAAGAGGCGATGATGGATAACAGTTACAACTGGGAAAAGCATATGGATTTGTCCACTCAAGCTAGACTTGAGATACAGTGGTGGATGTTATATTGGGAACCCAACCTGTCATATTTCACAGCCTGACCCTCATTTAATATAAAATCTGATGACAGCCTAGTGACTTGGGGGGTTGGGGGGGAGGGGGGGCTGTGTGTGCAATGATGTTAAAAGGAGGTGCTTGGTCACAACAGGAACAAACAAGTAGTTATATAAATGAGCTTGAAATGCTTGCAGCTTTCTTAGCCCTGAAATATTTTGCCAAGAAATGTCTAGCAAACATATCCAGATACATATGGACAACTGTGCAGCAATGAAATGTCTTTAAAAAATGGGTTCAAATAAGTCAGAACGGCTTAATGATAAGAGTAAAGACATTTGGAAGTGGTGCCAGAAAGAAATATTTGGATGACAACCGCTAGAATAGCAGGATCTGGGAACACTGAAGCTCAATAGAAAGTAAAAATGTTAATCTTAATATAGAATGGAAGCTGAACTCAGAACTTTTGCATTGTGTACTAAATATTCTGGGTTTTACACCCGGCATTGATTTATTTGGACCAAGGTCAAATTTTCAGATTGAAAATTATATGGTCTTCAGACCAGATCCAGGGACATTAGGAATTGGCGTCTTTTCAAAAAACAAAAAACAAAAAAACAACTGAAGATATCACAAATTTTATGTTTTTCCACCTTGTCTGCTACCTAGGGTACTGCAGAAAATCAAGAAAAACTCTGCAACAGGTGGGGTAGTCATATATTACTGGCCTACGCAAACTTTCTTGTTCTGATGAAACACCTCCTCCACAACCCTGTTCTATTGTCAGCTCGAAAAAATCTGTTAACGCTACTAAGCCATCCGGATGTAGAACACTTGATATGCAGAATCGGGGAAAGATACAAAAATCAGGAGTTTTCAGAACTGGCTACCGAAGTCACCATGCCCTCATGGAGGCCAGACACGCAAAAAGTCTACAATTCACACATTGAAAAGTGGAGAAGGTATGCAGCGAAGGTCGATGTGGATCCGTTTTCACCGCCTACATCTGCAACAATCAATTTTTTAACGGTCCTATTTGACACCTGGAGCATCCCACTCAGCTCTGTGTACGACACAATCAGCCATGTCCTACTTTTTAAATATTGAAGATTTCGGTAGTCTGGATCGTGTCAATCGATTAATAAAAGGTGCTTCTGAACAAAAGGCCACAATGCCTATCAGATGTAAAATGCTCTCTGGGACCGTCAGCAAATGCTGGATTTCCTGGAACTTCGGTTTCACGTTAAACAGTCTTTAAAAGAACTAACGTTAAAACTTACGGTTATTAACTGTCATTAGATCAACGCTCTCAGACCCTTCATTCATTAGATATAACCAACATGAAAATCACAAAATGAAAATTGTATTTTTTATATTAGGAATTTGCTTAAACATTATAAACATTTACCTTTGCATGGTGAACATAATGAAATAGAAACACAAAGAATTAAATAGAACACCAAGATTTAGAGCGCAAACCAAAAGGAACACCCTACTCCACAGTTTTCATCACCCACATAAACCTGTCAGTAAAGACATCATAATAATGGACATGGATTAAAACAATACTGGAAAATAATGTCAGGAACTGATATGAGATATCCACAGCCCCGAGTAACAGGGCTGCTTGTACTGCATGTTCTATAAGAGCAGGCGTACCAATTAATAGTATTTTAGCGACTGCTGGCTGGTCTCAGGAAACTGCTTTTGCAAAGATCTGTACAATGGAAATAAAGTCCATTTTGGCTAAAATGGCTGGAATCATATTTCACTAAGAAGTAAATTTACAATGCAGACATTTTCTGTTCATGACTGATACCTTCTGTACACAATATGTCATCTAACTCATATGTTACAAACATGTATTATGTAACAGAAAGGAGAGATTTTATAATAGTGTGTTATCTGGCTCATAAACTTGTATGTCGTCATGATCAAGAAAATGTAAGACAATTACTAAATGTGGTTGTTTTTGCATTATGTACAAACAAAATGTGCTTGTCATAATCATATATAATTGTATGTTCAGTATTATGAAACAGTTCACAGTCGTGATTAAAAATCTCATGTGACTATGGTCAGTCGGCAAAAGTGAAAATTCTTATATAATCAAAGGCAATTGCTAATACACCAAATCTCACTACCTTAAAAAAAAGCTCATAGACAAGAAATATCTCGTCTCTTCATGGTATATTCACACGAACTGTTGACAGATATCTTGGGTAATCATTTTATAGGGATGAATTTATAAGTTTATATATGAAACAAACTTAAGAAAGTAATATAACATTATAGAGCAGAACGAACTCAATAGTATCGTTAATCAAAGGGTTTATTATTATCTAAGACCAGCCTGAAGCACAAGCAAATGGACTCTTAAATTAGATGGTGAATATGGGCGTACATGACACGTTGGAGTGCTTTGATGGTTGCGGTACCGAATGCTATTTTGAGATTAAACAACTTTAAACTGAAGAGGTCAAAATTAGTTGTTTTTTTAAATTTATTAATTCTATCCCTCTACATAGTTTCTGTCGAATGACAACAAAATAAATATTGGAAACGTTTATTTAATGGTTGTTATTGTCTTTTTTTTTTTTTTTTTAGAAATTAGGCCATTTTGCGACAATTTTTAGCACGACGCACTGATCTCCTTTCGTTTAGTTTTATCACGTCTTAAACTATTGCAACCTGGCAAAAAGTGTTTTTGACTCAGGAAAAATCCCTAAATGTTGTTCCTGACGAGCTAAATTTGTCCTGAACAGGGGGAACTGCCCATTCAGTAATACTAAAACAAGGGTGTCTAGACGTTTTGAGAAGAGGGCCAGATTTTACAGGGTGAAAATGTTTGAGGGCCGAACATTCAGCTTGACATTCTCTTTAAACCATAAATATTATAATAATCAGTGAAAATGAACTATTTATGAAATTTGTATTGTAAATGATAGCCAAGAATAACTCGCCTGCACTAATACCTGAATTGATGTAATGCGACGAGGCTGCGGGCCGGATGAAATTTGCACACGGGCAGCATTCGGCCCGCGGGCCGGACTTTGGACATGCCTGCACTAGAACGTGTAAAGCTGACCTAGTTACTGGGGAATCCCTTTATAAACTGAGCCTAACGATTGGTCATAGCCACTGATAAGCTCCAAGCAGCAAATAGACTTCAAATTCATACATATTTTAGAAAAACATATGTACAAAATTTCATTACCCGTTGCTAAGAAGATATTTTGTTGACCAGCGATTTTCTCAAAATATTAAATTTCAAGCTCCCGCAGGACACTCATTTCAACTCACTCTGACTTGTCTGCCGTGTAGATCATACAGCTGTCAAATATATCAAATTAAATCTCAGAAAACGCTCTTATAGTGCTATAAAAACACAATTTGACTCAGATGTACGTATACGTATGTCTGCATGTGACTAATAACTGTGTTGATTTATATGTATGTGTTATACATGTATGTAGGCTAACCCCAAAATGTTATACTATGCAAAACACCTTGCCTTCAGGCTTTCGGTGTTAAATAGTGATGATGACTGTGTCAAACAGACAGCAAGACAGTCATTTCACCTGCATTTTGGAAAAAGGAAAGCAGCGCATGCAACGGTCAACGATCCCTGCTTCGCCGATTACATGATCAACCAACAGGGTAATATTGTGAAAACATCCAAAGTAAACTATCCAAAATCAGAATGGATACATCTCCAAGAAATGTGCTGGCGTGATAAGATAACATTAAGAAGAAGAAACGACACATATGTATCGGAACTTCAGGATGACGACGATATTACAATGTCTTTTGATT
>JBCEWB010071595.1:0-13215 GCA_039654565.1 Peronia peronii | reverse complement strand
TCCATCCATCCATCCATCCATCCATCCATCCATCCATCCATCCATCCATCCACCCACCCACCCATCCATCCATCCATGCATGCATCCATCCATCCATCCATCCATCCATCCATCCATCCATCCAATAGTTTCCCTATTCTCTCTTTCCTCTTTATCTTTCCTGAAGCAGAAAAAAATAGACATCACACTTATCGCAATCAGGTAACATTTTATTAGGCAACTTTTAACACTTCAACCAATGATGGTACTTGGATATGGACTGGGGCAGATTTGCAGGCCCGATGACAAGTTGGGCCTGTTATTCGTGAAGACGTAGCTGAGCACCTGGTAGAGGGCGGGATCTTTCTGCCTCAGATTCTCTCGTCCGGCCATCTCTCCCTGACACCGATTGCCACCGCACTGGTTCATTCCAGCTAAGGACATCAGCAAACAAATAAATGGTTGCATAATGTCACTGTTTACAATGGTGGCCCACCGGTCCCACACACAAAAAATGTTGGTCTCAATACTACTCTCAATGAGCCATTTCTTCAGCCACGAACAGGAGGTGTCAGACGAACATTACAAAGAAAAAAAAAAGTTTCTCTTGTTATTTGAAACTCATGGCGCCAAAAAATATGAGACAATTATCACGATGAGAAAAAACAACAAAAAAATGGTTTCATCATATGCTGAATTTTTCAGAATTTTCTGTTACTTCTGTTTTACATAACAAGAGAAAAAATGATTTTTTTTTTTCGTTCTTTACAACGCTTGTGCTATACTGTTATACCTCTTGTACTTGGCAAAAGGAAGTCATTTGGGTAACAGTCAAAATCGCTTTTTCTGTCTCAATAATCAATGACGTCACAAGGCATTTCTAAGAGAATAATTAAAATTAGGCGCAAACCAAAGACTGTGCAACTTCAGCTTCATATTCTTTCACGTATAATGTTCGAGTCCTTATTTCTATACTTTGGAAATGGGAGGGAGACAAGACAGATGGACTGTGTTTAATTAGACTATGTCAAAAATGCGAGAAATGCCTCATGGTATTCATGAGCATAACAGCAAGAAGCTACTTAATATCATCAGAAAAGAATGTGCCAATAGAATTATGTATTTATTCAATAAAATCATTGAATCATAATCAGTTAACTTACAATATAAAAAGTTTTTCCTCTATATAGGTGCATGTATTTCAAAAGTGCTGTTATGGCTTATGACATTATATTATTGCAGAGCGGTGAGAAACAGCTGAACATTATTGATGAAACTGTAAACTAATTAAGGTGTTATGAATCACAAAATGCATCGGGCAAGACAGCCAAGATAGTGGTCAAATAAGTTGCTTTCCTTTTCAAACCGTGTAAGTACTCCTCCTCCTAAATATCCGCATTTTTTATTTTATTTATTTATTTTTAACTGATGTCATCACATACATAGTTTAATATTTTGTGATCTGTATTCTATATGTGTTTTACTCCAGTCCTGAGTTCGGCCTACTTGTTTCATGCATAGTCACGTGCTCTTAAGTGACCGTATTTTTTGTGCATGTTTTGCGCATGTTGAATGTTGATCTTCACCCAAAGGGATACGTTTCAATAAGATATAGAATTCTCAATGCTTGATTGAAAGTTTTATGAGGACCCATTTTAAAGAGATAAATCCATTTGCAACAAAATACACGTAAGCTTATTCAGTTAACAATCAGGTCTCGTTGAAAGGAGCATAGCATTGATACTATTAACGATAATGAATTTCCGATCCTTAAATATCTGCCGGCGCAATCTAAAAGATCCTGAAGACGTGCAAGCGAAAAAAAAGCGACCGAAAATAAACTCGCTTTGCGGAAACCCTGTCTCCACTGATCTGTTACAATTTCATCAAATGAATTATAAGAGCAAGACAGGGTGGCTGCTAACGTAAATACTCGCCAATTCGATATCAGTAAAGACTACAGACTACTTCACCCGTCTTCATTGAAAAAATAATGGCAAGAGTTTGGCATTTAGCCATAATATTATTGCGAAAAGTTTTCTCCTTTAACAGAAGATTTTTCTAAAGTAAAAAAAAAAAAAGAAGAAGAAAAAGAAGAAGAAGAAGAAAGCAAATAATAATCGTGGTATCTGGTTAATTCTGATTCGATTTGCATTTGTTTCTTGGCTGTTTCGGAAATACTGGCGGATCCTATTAGATACATGTATGATAATGATATGTGTGTTTATCCTTATCCGAAAATCAAATTACGAGTTACTTCTGTCCCTTTGAGCAAACACATGTTCCCAGTGAATGATGCAAGTAACAAAGATACTATACCTGTGGTAGACGATGGGTCTTTGTTGACACCAAAAAAGACTGTGGCAGCTTCGGCAAAGTATTCATCCTCATCAGACATAGCATAAGTACCTAAGGTCCAAGTGTACCTCGACTTAGCGTTCTGGTAGGCTGCTGTGATTTGCTGTTGTACAGAGAAAGGCAGGGCATAATGGTGGATAGTGTGTGTAAGCTCATGAGCCAGAATATTGTGCTGGCCGTAATAAGGATCTTCTGAGTTGCAAACAACATTGTCATCCAACACCACAGCTGTTTTACCTCCGACCCCGGCAATGTCTTCGTACTTCCGGCCGTCAAAGGTGCACGTGACGCTGCAGCCACCCCCACAACTCAAACCACAAGAAGCTGTGTTTGCCAGGTAGACGTATTCCTGATAAACTGTTAATTTTTCTTCAGCACTGAAGACCCCCACTGATGCAGAGCGTGAAAATTGTGAGAAGATGCTATCTGGCATGTATTTCATCATTTTACCCACGGTTTCAGCCGCATAATAGCGGGCAGCATAGGTAGTTCCTGGAGACCCAGCGACCTGTACCTGTGAGAAAAAAGTTTTCTTTTAATCCCAACAAAGTATACATATCGTGTATTTTTGATAACATAAAGTGAAGCCCAGAAATTAATATTTTAATAACATCAAAATTTAGTGGCTATCGGTATATGACTTGAAGCTCTTTCATCATTTAACAATAAAACACAACAACAAAAAGTTATTCACGCCATTCCAATGAAGTCGATACAAACATGGTCACCTTTCGTCTTTCTCCTCCATTTCCTTCTCTATCTCTTCTTCTTTTTCTATTCCTAGTTATCTTTCTGATTCTTCTCGCTTTAGTGTTTTATTCTAAAGATAACAACTTTGACATAATGGGACCTGACGTGCTGTTGGAGGTTTTCCAAGAATGTATTATTTTGGCAGAAAGGAGACATTTTGACGGATCCATTACATTTTTTCGTTCCCCAGTTTGAAAGTGACGAGAAGAATAGATTTGATGGCTCGTTCTGAATGTAAAGACATTGCATTTGGCTTTCACTCCCTTCAATATCGGCTCCGTCTAATTATTCAGTGACGTCACTCTTATCTAAAACAAACAAACAAACAAACAAACAAAAAAACTACTTAACACTAATATGTATGAAAGAGCAGAAAGGGGAATTGTAAAAAGTCGCAGACGAATGCACTGTATTTGCATTCAGAAGAAGACAAGGTTAATTTTTACTTTGGAAACCTGAATGATCTCAATGGACAATGGGCCATTTCATTAAGTCACCTAGGTTATTTCGGCTTTTGTCAAGTACAAGAGGTGTAAGACAAGCATTTTGCAATGTCGTCTTTGCAGAAGGGGGAAAATCACTTTTTCTCTTCTTTTTTGAGATATATGTACTTGAAACAAGAAATTGTGAAGAAAAAAAATCACAATGAGAAAAAAAATTACATCATATGGTGAATTTTTCACAATTTTCTGTGTTAAACTCATGTTTCAAATAACAAAAGAAAAAGTTATTTTTCCCCCCTCTTTACAATGCTTGTGGTATACTGTTATACCTCTTGTACTTGGCAAAGGGAAGTAATTTGGTTGACGGTCAAAATGGCTCATTGGAAGGAACAGAGATTGAAGCGAATTGGACAGGAATGCACTATTGGTATCTGGGCACTAAAACTAAGTCTTACCGATGTTCCAATGCCAACACTTGTGGTGAAGATTCTACCATCGTATGTGACATACAGGTAGGAGAAGCCAGGTTGAACGGAGGCCCGGGGACGGGGCAAGGTGCGGATGAATGCATAGTCACTTCGGCTCAGGGGCACCGGCCATGTCATTTGGGGCAGACTTCCATTATTGTGGGAGAGAGGGACGCTAGCCACCCCTGTGATGAGAGCCTTGAGCGAGTTAGAGGATGAGGATATGTGTGGGCGACCAGAAAATGTAAGGAAAGAGAGTATTTAAAAGTTGGGGAATGAGATAGTGCAAATATGAGTGAGCGATTTTGTGAGCCAGTGAGTCAGGATGTGAAAGCGTGAAAAGTTAAGTAATGCTCGAAATAAAGAGCGGCTTGGCATGTTTATACTCATTTTCAAATAAGAAAATGAATGCACATATTTGAACAATAGACGAAGTGAGTGAGTGAATGAGTAAGTGAGTGAGTGAGTGAGTGAGTGAGTGAGTGAGTGAGTGAGTGAGTGAGTGAGTGAGTGAGTGAGTGAGTGAGTGAGTGAGTTGAGTGAGTGAGTGAGAGTCGATGTGTGATCAAGTGATATTTTATCTGTCGTACTCATCCATGGTGAAAGGAGAAGGAGGGAAAGTATTATTGAATGAATAAAAAAAGCAGTTCAATTTCGATATCGTTATTAAAACTGACACAAATGTAATAGGCCTACTTCACATTTCTTCGGCCTCCTCTTTAAACTTTGAATGAAGAAACACTTTTGTGTTAGAATAAACAAATAAATGTCGTTATATTTGTATGCATCCACAATTCCTAACATTTATTGCAGTGCGAAAAATGTGAGAGCGCCAAATTAGTTCAGACCAATGTATAAATACACATATTATGGCAAAATTAAAGTGTCGTCGTGGCGCACACCGAGCTGGTCAAATGTAAACCTCTTATGAAGTTGAACCCTCCTGAAATATTCCTTTTTCTGTGACAGGTGATGAATTTGACAGTGATTTTACGAAGAGGTTTTGGTACTGGGTGGTCAAAATAGTTCCAGTGGTCTATTGCTACCAGTTGGTCAAAGTAATTTCAATGGTCTATTGCTACCAGATGGTCAAATGAGTTCCAACGGTCTATTGCCATCAGGTAGCCAAAATAGTTCCAATGATCTATTGCTACCAGGTGGTCAAAAAATCCCAATGATCTATTACTACCAGGTGGTCTTAATATTGTAATTAAATTTAAATGTTCCACGGCACTATCATGAACCCTATAATATATGATCCTAACTCTTATTGCAACCCTAAACCTAACTTTAGCCATAACTTTCCTGGTGTGGAACTTCTTCATGCTGGAATCTAGAATCTACATCTATAATGAGTATGAGGTCTACAAGAATCTACAATGTCCAGAGTCAAATCAAACGATGCAGTTTAATAGATTGAAAAGGAAAATCTGGTTTATTTTGCCCATCTGTCGCCATAGTTAAGCTGACTTTTCTGATAATTGGACATTTTAATTGCACCCCGGAAACAAACCGCACTACCATAATATACCCTGTCCCCGCAATAGACAAACAGAACTTGAATGATATCATACATTTACATAGCTCTTAATTCCTGTGTTCCTATGTTCATAGTGTAGCAAATTGTTCCAATAATTTTTATTTGTACTGCAATGTTCAATCCTTTATCTCCCCCCCCCCCCCCTCCCTTCCCTTTTTTAAAGGGTATGAAATTGAAAAATATTAATACAGTTTTTGTAGAAACTTTGGTTCGTCTGTAGCGTTGGCGCTCAAAACTTTAATAACATGGCATTATTAACTCATCAAGCAAGAAAAGGCTGTTTTCCTAATGATTTAAACAATTTCAACAAATGGTTTTCACATTCTTCATATAGGCCTGCCCTTAAAATAATGAAAATAAAATAATCCACCTGGAAACAATCACATCCACATCTAAGTAAAGTGTGTGTGTTAACTGTTGTGTGTGTGTTTGAGTATTGTGTGTGCGAGAGAGGTTTTTGTTTTGTTTTGTTTTATAATCCAGAGATAACATAACTTAGTTGTACTATTTGGCTCTGATCAGTACGACGAGGCAGATACTGTATGCAGAAATCAACGGGCTAGAAGACCACTAATGAAACTATCATTATATGAACTACCTGCTACAAAGCACACGAGAATCAGAAGGAGATCCATGGCAGAAAGAAACAACTGCTTTAGTTCACAAAGGACTCACAAGTCTTTATGTTGCTACAGTGATCTCTAGCTTGTGAGAGATAAGAGGGGAAAAAGATAAGATTTGTGCTTTCATTTGACCCATCCACATCATTATCTCAGTCTTCTCGAATGGCAAAATACACAAAGGTAAATTAATATCAGAAAATTGAAACTAATTTTAACCCAAGAACCAAGATAAATTAGTTGTTTTAGCGTTGTGAAATTTGAGATGAATTTTAACTCCCCAACAAAGATAAATCAATGTAAAATTTGAAACAAATTAAATCTTTACTCCACCCCCCTCCCTCCCCCAAAATTAATGAAGATATGAAACTAGAGTGGACTGTTAAGCCTAGAATAAAAATACATTGATGTTTTAATATATGGAATATGAGCAGCATTTGAACCCTCTTAAACCCCGAGCCATTATTAAATTTTAAGCACAGTATGATATTATTAATATTACTCTAAGACAGCGTTGAAATTTCACAAGCGTTTTAATGTACCATGTGTACATTAGAGCGAAATGAATATTGATCTGCATTAGCGAGAATGTGAGCTCTACATTTATTTTGTCACATAAAACACCTATCAAGCACTAGGCTTTCAGTCTTTTGAAGGTACTGTATGTCTAACCATATACATGTACCAGATTACAAATAGATCTCTGTCACTCTGGGTTGCGGAAGATTTAATGAGAGACTATAGGGGCATGGCTAGTTTAGAAGGAGAAGTGATCCAAAAGACCCTCTGTGTATGGCGTCACGAATCGGGAAATGCTTTGTCCGCCAACTTGAGTTTTCAACCAAATTACTATGAAGTTGAATTGCTGTGGTGCGTAGATTTAGATCAAGCAACTGGTCTCGCCATCAAGTTTGCTATAAGGTCAGCCAACGAAACGGGTAGAAATAACGTGCTAGTATGACCCCCATCGCAATGCACTGATATTGTTGTGAAGATCTCTGGTATTAATTTTTGTTGCATACCTTGTCTTGGAAGTTGGATTCAAGCAATTTATCCGCTTATATCAGATAGCGAGCATTCTAATGGTATGTAAGATTATCGTTACTTGATCTTAGCTGCTGTTTCGAAGTGCCATCTGGGCAAGGATGACGTTATTAATTATCGTTATCCAAACAGACCTCTCTCCATTCCTGACAATTACATGTATGTTTCACTTAATTTCCTAGACCTTTTTTTTTTTTTTCTTTTCTGGAACCCACGCCATTGCCAAGAAGCGTGGCCGATGGAAAAGCCCGGTGCACAATTCATCAGGAATCGCCCGATCTCCAGGAGTCAATACGGAGTTAAATGCCAAACTGCCAAGTAGAATAAGGAAAAGAAGCAGTAAAAGAGAAAAAAGAAGAAGAAGAGGAAAGAAAAAGTAGAAGGAGAAGAAGTGGGGGAAGAACAAGATTTTTTTCCCATCCTTCAATCTCGAAAGAACACGGTGTCGCAATCTAAAATATTTTACAATCTCGGGCATGTTCTTTGCCTATTTGCCTTACCTCAGTAAAGGCCTAAGGCAGACTCTTCAAACTGGGAAAAAAAGCCTTGCTGTCCAGACTGCCTCCAAACCAGACGTTTAGAGGGCAAGGCTTCCCATCTAACTGACGTCAATGTGCAATTTTGACCATCGATTAAATTACTTCTTTTGACCAAGTACAAGAGGTATGATATGAGACAGACATTGCAAAGAGGGAAAATTCTGAAAAATTCAGCGTCTGATGATTTTCTTTCTTTTTTTCCCAACGTGATAATTTTCTTTTTTCATAATTTTTTATCCACATGTTTAAAATGACAAGGGCAAAGGTGATTTTTTCTTCTTTTCCACAATGCTTGTTTTAGACTCTTGCACTTGGCAAAGGGAAGTAATCTAGCTGGCTCATTGCCAAGACCTTCACATCTCTTTTGCATGCTTCTTTATAGCCTAGCAGATATATACATGTAGCTGTGTTCTACCCGTAAGGCGTTTTCCCTACACTAGTTCTCCACGGAGGAGATTACAATGTTATATGTAACCTACATGTATTTGAGATTCGACCACTATGACCAGCCAAGGCAGAATTTGTAACACAAATTGTATATTCTTCATTTTGCCTTGTCACTCTGGATTGCTTTTTTTTCATCAATCTCACCAACCAGAACAGATGCCCACCCATTGAATGGCAGGTGCATGAAGCAAGTCTTCAGACCCCACACTATTGAAGTTTAAAGACAGAACTTCCTGGCCGAATTCTCTTATCCTGCATTCGGTATGGGATACTTCCCTCTGTTTTACACCTCCTTCCCCTACCCCACCACAGACACAAGGAGACCATAGAGATCCCATAATATGGCGCTTGCTTTTCTTTTCTTCTTTCTTTCCTTTTCTTTTTCATATGGCCAGAATGGTTTTTCTGTGCATGTAGCCTATGCACATTGATATGTTTATGATTATGGCCGACAGTAATCTATATAAGTTACTACTACTAGTACAAAAGGGGGAGGGGGTGCCGAAGGATTAGGTATCTGCTTCTCGGCGAAAAGCTTAGCCGCGGATTCAAACTTCGAATCCTCTCGGGGGATGGGAAAGATCAGAAGATTAGAACGTGCATTTTGATCAGTGGCTCAACGGTCTCCTGCCGTCTTAAGTAGGGAAGCTCGACGTCTAGCCTTCTTGGATAAGGGCAAATATATTTCGGAGGTCCCATTTGTACATTAAAGAACCTTAGCAGTTAAAAATCGGATGAAGAGTAAGCGGAGTCGGCGCTGTCCGGACCAAATGTCTAAAATTCAAATTTCTATCCATAAAAAAGTCTTCTCATCGAACTGGGCATGCACGTAAAGCCGATATAATCCTACTCACTCTCTTAAGATTGAAAAGCAACATACAAACTAAAAAAAAAAAAAGGGGGGGGGGGAGAGGGAGGGGGTTTACAAGGTTACGATGTTGAGTGTGACTAATGCACATGTCTGTAGTAGCCTTCACTAGATAATCCGCTATAAAAAAAAATATACATGTACATGTATTATATTCTACCAGTAGCCTACATAAGCTCTTCCTTCTTAAATAAACTAAAGCCGATATCGTAAACTATACATTATATTGTCCATAAGTTTGGCCTTCAAAAAAAATAAAGGAGGAGCTCGTATTGGCTATTGGTAGAATATGGGCTACCAGTCGCCTATATAAACACTTTTTTAAGGAGAGATTTGAACATAAGAACCTGCATTTTTTTCAGTGGCTCAACGGCTTCTTAGCTTCATGGATAGGGCAGCCCCGGCGTTTAGCCTTCTCGAATAAGGGCAAATACATGTATATTTCGGAGGTCCGTGTGTGAATCACACACGTTGAAGGATTCTTGACAGTTCAAAATTGGATGAAGAGTTAAGGAGGCAGAGGCGGCGATGCCCAGGCAAAATTTCGAAATCCCAAATTTCTACCCACAAAAATTCCTCTCAACAAAAACAAGGTAGACAAAAGCCGAAATAATCCTACTTTCGTAGGATTGAAAGGCTACATTCACAATTAGAAATAAAAAGTTGTCTAGTCGTCTGTGTGCCTGTAGAGTCAGCCAGCGGCTATTTTCCAAGGACTTCATTGGTCAGTCATTTTGACAACTCTGATTAGAATTAAAATAGTCAACACAAGTTAGATTTCTTCATGTTTTTTATTTATAATCAGAACAGTCACATCTTTGCATTAACGTAAAAGAGCTCTCTTCGTTGTGAAAATGATAGGGGCTGATGTCGTGATAAGATTGATCTTAGCGAATTTTGGATTTAGTTTGAAAATATAATATATACATGTGCGTGTATCGGTATATATAGAGAGATCTATATTGTTATAAAGAGGGACAGTAAAACTCTAATTGCATTCTCTCTCTCTCTCTATCTATCCATATCTATCTTTCTCTCACCCACTTTTCCTATCATCACATAGACTAGCAAAAGTAAGTACATCTGTGGGTTCAAAAAAAAAGAAAAAGGTTTCTAAGTCTATGTCCAAGTCACGATGCCTTTTGGTGATTATTTTGTGAGTCCATCAAACTGTCAAACTGCTACTTCTAGTACCAAGGTCTGTGGGATCCGTGGGTCCCGAGCCCTTTTGATTTAAATGTTCTCTTTTCTTCCAACTCACTTTCGTCTTCCTTTTTCGACTGGTTCACTGATTAGCATCAGGCCTATTAATGTGTGGCACGCCGGTCTATTAAATGTCTATGTAAAAAGTAAAAATGACCACGGTACTCGTTCTAACCAGTTCCTTCTCTATACTCTCTTCCACTATATCTTGCTGATAATAAAAATGTCCCGTCCACTTCACACTGTCTATGGAGAACTGAACACAACAGGGACTGAACTTCTGACGTGATGCTACTTGCCTTAATGAGCTTCTTAATTTAAGCACCTGATCTATACAAAATATGATCAGAAATGTTCTCTCTATAATTCTCTTCCAGTCTGTCTTTGCTGTTTACACTTTCCCTCCACGCACTCTACAGAACATTAACAGGGCAGGAGTTCTGTCATGAAAAACAGACATGAGCATGGCCGGCTTGAGTTGAATCGAGTACATGTGGTGAGGGTAATCCCTAGTGTCAAGTGGTGTACCAATTGCAACACAAGGGCTGAAATGTTCATCTGAATGAAGGCTAGAACCGAAAACAGTGATACACAGCAATAAGTATGCGTATACACTGGCCCGTACAACCTGTTACCGAAAATGTTCATTTGAATGAACATTTTGTAAAAGAGCTGGACCTTGCATAGCGATCAAGAAACATTGTACACTGGTCTCTACAATCTGTGACTCTGTCACATTTGCGATCTGAATTTCAACGCAGTCTCTCAGATCAATTTTCCTCTCTTACTAAGTCATTTCTGACACATTATGTGATAAGCTCTCATATATGCTTTCATATTTCACAATGTGCTTGATGATGGGGGGTGGGGGGGAGGGGGAGGTGCGGAAGGAAGGGAAAGGGGGTGTAGGAGAAGAGTTTGGAACCATGCCAATTTCCACAGATGACAACCCAAGCAAATTCCCACCTTTTTCTTATCACTAGTCATTCATAGTGCAAAGTAGTGTTACTGATTCTCAACAAATGCACTCCACTAAATTACAAATGCAAATCATGTCAATGTCAATGAAACAAACCCTCAGATCAATCATAATGCTATGAATATCCTATTGGTGTATTACATGGATATGTAAATACATGCATAATGTGACTTAACTCAAACCCTGTGATTGATCTGTGTAATTTAACTCCAGCTTAGAATTTTTTAAAACGAAGAAGGATCTTTTCTGTCACAGTTTTACATAACATTTTTTTGTATAAAATAAAAAAGCTAGAAGGACTTAAATTTCTCATTTCATCTCTTTTTTTTTTTTTGGGGGGTTCATTAGTTTGTGTCTCTGAAACTGAAATCATTGCTTCAAAGCTGTACCTTTATATCGCCATCCTTAAAAAAATGCAATGCTTTAAGTTATAATCATGACTTCTGTATTCCTTACATGAAGATGCATTGAAATTATATTTCAACATACTATGTCAAAGGAAATAATATATGGTTTGATATCGTTTCATATCTGCAGTTTGAAAGTACGATTGGAGGAAACTGAAAATTCAAAGGCAATTTCTTGCCACAGAAATAAAATCAGAAGGCTGAAGATCAGACAGCAGAAGAAAGGAAGATCAAAGCGGGGCACATCCATAGGAACCAGTTTAGGTGAATCTTTAAATATCAAGAAATTTTTTCTTGTTTTTACTGTGGTCAAGAACTTGCTAATGTCTATTTATATCTAATGTGTTTCTCGGGAACATCTAAATGTCACGAGGTAATCACCCGCTTGTGGTAAAAACGTATAGAATCTAAATTTTTCCATAACCATAACATCTAAAAAAGCATAATTGTCAAGAATACAGCTGAAAAAGTTTTGAAAATTATGGTGACAGTTATGAAAGTGCCTGCGTCAGCAGTACAAGTACATGTAACTGAATACTGGGCATTCAGCCAATTGAGCGATTTTTATCAAATGTCCTAATTAGTTAGATCTTATGAAATGTAGGCATAATAATGCTGATGCATCATTCAATTAAACAAAGGCTCAGCCAAACTCTAGCTAGATCTTGCCACCTTTATCAAGCATTTAGCATCAAGTATTTGGTGCCCCACGACCCAGCTTTAGCAGAGTACAAATCTATTATGTGTTACATGAAGATTCAAGCTAGGCCACCTCAACCAGATATCAAGTATTCAATTCAAGATAAATAATATAACACTACAGCCAGCTTTGCATACAAGCGGACCCACCTGTCTTTTACAAACACATTACTACATATATAGTTCAGAGTGCTGAAGGTTGACACAAATTGGCCTTTTCAATTTTAGTAACATCAGTACATACTTCAGATATACTCTTCCTGAACGATGGACAAAACCAAGCATGTTTTTATGAGGTAAATAACAAGGCAAAGAGAAATGCACGTGTACAATGTCGGAGACAAATGGCAGTCTACTTATATAAGTGTTTAGTTCAATAAGTTTTCACCACAATACTAAGAAATTGGGATTCTCAGTTAATTCTATCAAGTTTTTCACCTACATGACCTCACTATCATATTTCTTTCAGTTGAGAACTTCAAAGCACATGATATTTTTGAGATTTCAAGTAGGACCTCCAGCTTTTAGAACTGTGGCATAGGTAAGCTATCATGGAATAGAATCACAGCTTTAGTCATCAGTCCAGTGCAAGCACTACTATCTGTCTATCCATCTATAAAAGCTATAAGTGGAGTTTCAACTCTAGTTGGGGGACGCAGTGGCTCTGTGGTATGGCGTCTTCTCACGGAGAAAATGAGCTGGGATCGACTCGTGGGTCCTGCACCGGGGGATGGAAAGACACAAAGATCGAAAACCTGCATTTTTTCAATGACTCAACGGTCCCCTGGCTTCAAGTGGATAGGGAAGCCCGACGTCTAGCCTTCTCAGATAAGGGCGAATATATTTCGGAGGTCCCGTGTGTACGTTACGCA
>JBCEWB010071584.1:0-13216 GCA_039654565.1 Peronia peronii | reverse complement strand
GGGGGGTAGGGGGGTTTTTTGTTCCCCCCCCCCCCCCCCCTCCCCCTTTTTTCTCTTTTCTTTTTTCCTTTTTTTTTTTTAATCAAGTCTGGTTTTTACTTGAGACTATATCAGGCAAAAAGACTTGTAGCCTTGGATGTTTCAGCTATTAAAAAAAAAAAACAGTAGAAACAGCAAACAGGATAGCTCCAGATAAATGTAAACTTTATGTTTAGTTTATAGTGTTGAAGGCTTATAATGCTGGTAGTATGAAAAAAAACATAGGTCTGTCTGCTACTGAATTTGATTGCTTAATGGATGGGAAAAGGAAAAGCAAATTGAAACATGCTAAATTACAAACACCCCAAACAAACAAGTCAATAAATACATACTTACATACAAATGAGAAAATAAGAATATTAAATTGGTCATATATTGTTTTGATCCTTTGTTGGGGAACAAAGGTTGAAAGCAATATCTCATATGTTAAACATTTCAGTAAACAGAGTCAACTTCCTTGAAGGAGCATATTGTAGCTGAACATCAAAAAACATAATATTGTTCATCCACTGAAATACAATAAAATAATTATCTTTGTTTCAAAAATAATAATAATAAGCATTGTTATATTTCTCAAAAGAAATGACCACTGGGATTTAACTTCGTGAATGCGAGATTCCAAACTGTAACTGATTCCTGATAACTTGAATATAAATAGATCTATTCTTGAACTTGATTTCATTATTTATATTTGTTGTTGGTGTGTTAGTGATATTATCAGCAATAAAATATTCATTTCAACTAAGAAATGAGTGTGAGGATTAATAAAAGTGATGCATATTTGAGAACCAACTACTGCTTTGTTCACAGGTTGATAAACAAGCCATTGATCAACAAATATTTGATAAAAAACAGATGGAAGATTATGAATGCAAGAGGCATGAAGCATTTGGTAAGTTCTTTTATCATCCATGTTCAACAACTCTTCCTCTGAGTCAACAATTAATTATTAACATTCAGCTTGAGCTTATATGTGAATTATTGTTATGATGTTATTGTCTTCTCAGGCAAAGCTAGAACCAGCTGACAATTTAATTTTTACATTCAATGTACATATTATTGAGGATGGTGTCACAACTAGCTTTCAGTGACACTGAATAAATTTCCAGCAACATGTCATTATCAAACTTGAAAGGCCATTATTGCATCTACTTTTCATATAAAGGCTCAGAAAGTGTTTAGTCTTACATGTCAGTGCACCAAAAAATTCATTCAACGATAAATAAATTTTCTTTTAAAGTACCTCCTTTATTTGTCAGGTAGCAGTGATGTTTAGTCTAGTGAATGAATTTTCAGTTAAGTTTTACATATTTCAAAAGTAATTTTTTCATTTTAAATTTTCTTTGCAAAATAGCGGCTGATGCTCTACGAAATGATAGAATTGCCACTATGATGGGAAAACGTCAGGAGCATGACATTCGCGCACTCAATCAGGCCCTCAATGAATTTCGAGCTCTGCATCAACAACCATCCTCTAGGAGAGAGTGGGACTTGTATGACCCAGATGCACTAAAGAAAGACAAGCCTGCTCGTGTTCATGATGATGATCCACGTTGTGGTATTGCCAGTCTACAGAAATTTGATGGAGAAGACCTTAATAGCAAGGTAGGTAAATATGATTCATTTGTGTAATTGATGACATGTTCTGACACAATGGACTAGGCAGATAGAAAGACACAGGAAAGAACAGGAAGATAGATAGAGATGAGAGGACAAGATCAGTACATAATCTGACCTCAGATTTTGTAATTGTCTAGAATATCTGAGAACCAAGAAAAATGAATGAGGGTGATTATGAAATCTTCTGTAGTATTTCAATGGTCTTTAAGTCACTGGTATAGGGTAGGAAAGGACGATAGACTATCTCTGTATATTAGACTTCGTCTTTAGCTTTTCATGGATAAATCAGAATATCTGTGCTTGGGTCATTTTTATGGCTTATAGCTGGTATATGTAATGTACTCACTATAGCGACTTTACCACTCTACCACTCTGTCAGCATGTTTTATCAACTCACATTTCTTAATCTTTTTTTTTTTTTTATTTTTGTTCAGCCCTTGCATGATTTTATAATGTAATAAGTTTTCCATGATCAACAGCATGGAAATGTAAAACTTCCTTTGAGCTATAAAATATTCTACAGATAGCTTTTAAATTTTGGTTGTTAAATGGTTTAATCAGTATCTCTTGAGGTGATTTCATAATCATCTAAGTCATGTTTGGGGAGATGATCTGAGTTGTGTTGCTAGCTATAATGACCACAGTGCCGGTAATGTAATATGATTGTCATTATTTCATTAAGTGAATTTAATACTTTAATGTCGGCAGCCATATGAACATTATATCACATGTAAGGTAAATCTCCTGCACACAAAGCAGTTTTAGACCATTTTTTCAAAACAGCTAAAATTAACTTGACCAATTTTGGAGTGACATTGACAGTGTGAGACAATGAGTACTGTGTGAAGTTTCACTACATGTTGTATTCTGGAGCTATGAATTGGAATCGTGTATATTGTGATATACTAATATTTGTTATAAACATCAACTTTAGGCACGCAAGAAATTCCAGAATGAACAAGCCCGCAAATGGCATGAAGCTCAGATGCGTGAGAAAGATCAAGCCAAGCGCAATCAAGATGAAGCTGATCGCTTGTATGACCTGAAACAGAAAGAACTAGACCAGCGAGCAATGGACCTTCAGAAGGCTGAGGAAGAATGCAGAAGAGCAATCAACATGGCCACAGCAGCCTACAATGATGCTCTGGTGAGTTATTTATTTTAGGGACTAATTTTTTCAAAATGATTTCATTTTTCTTTTAGTCTACTTGAACGTAGTGCCTGTTCACAGTTAATACAAAAAAAAAACCCAACCCTTTTATTTGCTTACCATTATACTGTTAAGGTAATTATGAAGTGGGCAGTTTTGAAAATGTACATGTGTCTAAATTAATGCTGAACAGACACAAACAGATAATCCAAAATGGATAAAAATAGCAAACAAGGTCTTCAGTTTCACACCTTGTCAACCATTTCAGCATTGATTAATATTGTTCATGTGCAAACTACGTATAGTTCTAGAATGGAGCCTACTTACTTTATCACTGTACCAACTGCTATGATAAGAATATCAATTTTCCAATGATCAGAACAATGAACAGAGGGAGAGAGACAGGCTGAAGCAACAACAGGATTTGGATGACAAGATGACAGAGATTGCCAATCATGTATTTGGAGACATCCTGACTGAGAATCCTGCAGTAGCTCAGAGTGCCTTTGGCCCACATCGAGTTATCACCGACAGATGGAAGGGCATGTCCCCACAGCAGCTGGAGGATATCAGGAAGGAGCAAGAGAGACAGAGAGCTGAGAAGGAGGTGAATCAGAGTCATAGAATGTTGTTGGTCCCATTAATTCCTGAAGTGGAAATAATAAAGCTGTCATGGCCACTTTCTGTCTAATTGATAGAACTAGTAATTATATTTTCAATAAGTATTGCTTTTTTTGTTGTAACCGCGCACCACACAAATTTGAAATTTGACCATGATGGCATAGTGAGACTATCTTGTGGTCAGTGGTTTTCAGTTCTGCAGAAATTTAAAAACATTCATTGTTTATGAATTACTATCTTTTCCATTTTGCTCTTTTGTTGTAGCAGCAGAAAACTTGTGTGATCTCTCCTCAAAGTTAATATCTTTAGTTATAATCGTACTGTCAGGAGACCCTAATAGATCAATATGTTTAGATTGTTAATTTGAAAAATGATGACAAACATCAAATTTCTCTCACAAATTTTATGCTTTTCTGACTATTAATTCACATTGTAATCAGATAATTTATAAAATAAGTTTTATATGATAGGATTAAAGCTCATTTTGTTATCTCTTGTAATCAGTGTTATAAAGAACTTGCAAGGGTGTTATATTTTCAGTGAAGTTAAAAAAAATTGAAATCAACATTAATTTGGATAGTCTGTTCTGAAAGTATTTACCTATTGCAAACCAACAGATTACTGAAACTAGAACAACCAAGTGAATGTTTTTCATTTTAGAACCTTGCCATCAAGGTGACTGTTATAATTTCTCTCTTTTTCAGCGTCTGAGACAGGAGGAAGAATTGCGCAACAAGGAATTTGAGCGCCAGGCCACAGCCAATGCCAGAGCAGCTTTGCTGATTGAGCGTGAATTGGACCGCAAGAAGAAAGAGATTGAAAAGGCCCAAGCAGATGAAAATCGACGTCTAGCTCAGGAACAGAAAGCACACCTTGACTTCCTCAATACAGAAGTGTACACCAATCCTCCTACAGCGGCATACTTCATGCAATTCAATACAACCACTCGATAAAGCATTTATTTATTATGTTACAGTCTTGGGGGTTTAATCATAGTCCCGGCCAATGAATCAAGTTTATACAAAATATTGAGTCAGTATTTTATTTTATGAAAGTGACATTTCAACTCTGAAAAAATTCAGATTCTAAATAGCACTGACTCAGTCTGTTGTCCACTTATCCATACTAATTTTTTTACACACATTTTTTGTCTACCTTATAATTCCTGAATATAAAGAGTCTGTAAAGGGAAGTAATCATATACCATTTTGAAAAAAGAAAAAAAAAGAAGAAAAAGAAATAACCAATCGTCCTTTTGTTTTTCCTGTCGTCCTGTCTAACATACAGCTGGTGATATAAGGTATTATGATAAGAATCAGGCAAAGTGCTTTTCCTAGTGGTTATTACTTTCCTTCTTTTTTTTTTTTTTTAATTTTCCAAAGCATGGATCATCTTCTGATCACATACAGTAAAGCTCCTGTTGTAGATGAAGCATAAATTATGTGCAGTTATTTCTCTGACCAAATAAAAGGGAAACTAGATCATTCCAATGTGATATGAAAATTTCACCATAGGTATAAGGCTTCATGTCCATAGTTTCTTTTTTTTGTGTGTGTGTGCACATGGAACCATTCTTGTGATTTCAAGCAGCTTATGGTTTTCACAATGTATATAAAATGTTATCTGTGCTTTGATAAATGGTTGAAAGCCTGACGTGAATGGGGTTACATATGGACACCTGTTTGATGAGACCTCATACTGTTGTAGCCTTAGAATTTCATAATAAAGAGTAAAGTGACATGTTATGAAATATCCAGGAGAAAGATTGCTGAATTTATTAACTGCTTTGTCCAGCCAGGCTTAGGTATGACAATGTCAAAACAAACAGAAAAACAAAAAATGAAAAACAAAAAAAAAATCTTGGTTTTGAATTATTATGCCTAAGGGCCTTGTCAGATAGATATCAATATTTTTGTTAATCTCTTAATGCTTAAAAGGCAGAAAGAATGAGAGATTCTGCTATATATGGAGAGATTGTGTTTCATGTATTTTTTTTTTCTTTTTTGTTTTCAGCAAAGTTTGATACTACGAATATAAAACAGATTTCTTATTTATATAAATATTTGTTACACTATATAAATATTTCCTAAACCTTTTGTACTTTGAAAAAAAAACTCTTCATGAAAATCTTTTTAAATCCTGCTACATGTTTTTGTCTATTCATTATGTTTTGTAAGAATGTGTGCCTGCTTTTATCACTCAGACAAAACTGCATTCATCAATAAGTTGCAGTCTAGAGCTGATTATGTCTGTATGAAAGTTACTTCAGATGTGATGTGTTGTGTATGCTATGATGAAAAGATGAATAAAGCTCATAGCACTTGTCTTTTGTCTATCTGCCTTCAATTTATGTGTGGGCATATGTGTGTATGTGCATTTTATGTTGTTGTTGTTTTTATTTCTAAGAGACTCAATATCTAAATTTTAAAAAAAAACTATTTACTGGAGTAAAAATCACATTTCAAAAACGATATTATTTCATCAGTGGATAATAGTTATTTACTGTCAATTAATGCAGTGTGTGAATAATTCGTGAGTTTTTAGCACCGGTAACTAAAGCAAGGGTATCCAAACTTTTTTCAAAGAGGGTCAGGTTTGGTGAGGTGAAAATATGTGGGCCCGACCATTCAGTCTGATATTATTGGAACCATGAACATTAAATGCAAATGTAATTTCTGCTATGAATGGCATGCTTTTTATTTTACATAGAACTAAAACGAAATGTCCAAACAAGTCTTTACCAAAAATCGTATTTGAAGACTACATAAAATGAAGAAAAAGTCTCACTGGGGAAAAAAAAAACACACAACTTTGAGGAAGATTAAACATACATGTATCTAGGATTCATTAAAAACATCAAGGAGGCTGTGGGACGGCGAAAATTTGAACACGGGCCGTAACTGGCAACGGACCGGAGTTTGGACATGTCTGAGCTAAAGTTTAAGCGCGGCCGAGGTTGTATCACGGGAATGTACCGAAGCTATTTATTGAAAATCGGCAGTTGTCTCCCTTGAAACGAAGGCTGTGATCCGAAGTAGCAAGGCCAACAACACCATGATTCCTTATGATACCGGTACTCAAGTTCATTTGGACGCTGGTGAAGGAAAACTGTAAAATGTCTCGATGCAGTTCTGTCTGAGTGAACGTGTTTGTATTCTACTTCCCTAGGGCTTAAGTTTATTTCTCCAATTACTTTTTTGATGAGCTAGGACTAATACCGGCATATAACATTTTACGAGATTACCAGTCTACCTGCAATAGATTGGAAGGCGTAGATACATCGTAACATAACATCTCAGTTATCTGCACTCTTGCGATGAACTCTTCTCTGGGTGTACAGATCAACTTTTGAACTCTGCTCGTCCGCCCCTCCCCGCATCTTCTGCAGTCTCGTGCAGCATTTGCAGCACAAATGCATGTAGACTAAGTGTAATCACGATGGCATGAAGCCCTTGGCTATTTCATTTAGCAGTTTCAAGAACCTTTTGTCGTAATGAGACCCGATGTATGACTATTTAATCAAACATACTGCTTAGGCTTAGTCGAAAAGAAGGCCTGGGGATTACAAGGCCTAACGATTGTTACAGTGAACGTTACGGTCTTGTTAACATTGTGGCCACTATATTTTAGCAACTTCATTTTCATAACAAATACTGCCAACCGTTACTGGTAAACTTACTAATTTTAGTTCTAAAGAAATATAAGCATTATACATGTAGTACATAAGCGTAAATAGCATCAAATTTTGTAGAGATGTGTGAACTGACAGCAAATTGTCGGACTTTCATTGATTCTTATCAAGACATCATCCTTGTTAATACTGTCAGTAGCAGCAGCAGGACTTTCATCATTACCACAGATCTGTGCTGTTTTCGCTTTTGTTTTTCTCTGTCTTGTTTGTATTTTGTTTGCTTGTTGTTTTTAACACGCGCGCGTCATCTGATATTGGTACATAACTAAGTAATGAGTCTAAAAATTTAACCCTGTAAGTTTCATGTGATTAAACTATTATTGGATTATTATTGTTTCTGCAATAATGCATATTATTCATGTACAGATAATGAGTTACTGACAGCCAAGACCTCAAACAATACAAAATTCGTTCTTGTTCTGGTATTACATGTTTTTGGAAAAGGAACCCAATTGCAAAGCATATAGGCGCTGATCACGTCTTTTCTCTGAGATCAGGCTCTCGACACTTCTAAAGTCAAACATGCAGCTGCCTTTTTTTTGTGTGTGTGGTCATTGGCATATCTGCCAATGCAATATCTCGGCGACACAACAAAAGATCATGACACATGATTGATCAGATAACGAGTACCCTACATCAAAGAGAACACATTGATGTTCAATCAAGGTATAAAAACTCAGATTGTGCGTCTGTGTCCATCACAGCATTAAAAGATCAGTAAACCACAGCTAAAGGAGGAAGAAGGAGAGATGAAGAAAAATGAGAAGGAGGAAAAAAAGAAAAGAAAAAAAAACAGAATAAAAATCTGTCATCCTCACTGGAAATGTTTCAGTTATCGAGAACAAAGACGCGCCGAAGTCATTCTTGTAACGGCGTTTGTCGGAAGAAGAATACTTATTGTGTAGCATTAAAATCTTCTTATTAGACATTTCTTTCCGCTCCGTTGCGTCACATAGCGAGACTATATACTGCCACTGCAAATCATGAGAAGTCACACTGGAGAATTGATGGGCATGATTCTGCTAGTTATAACTTCTGTAAAATCAACAACTTACAACACAACAGCAACAATAACCACGAAAACTAAGTAGAAAAAAAAAAAGAGATGGAAGAGGCGATACTAGGAGGCTAGTGGAATAGAGGTAGGCCTAGGGTTCTATCATATCAACGGACGAAAGCATTCCTGAAATGAAAGGTTTTCTTTTTATATTGAGAAGTAATATTAAGAGATCGGCTTTCGAATGTCTGACAACTTCGTATAGTGTTGTTGAATGACATGACCTGAATGAACGTGTTATTGACATCTTGCTATGAAAGGGGAGGGATTGGGGTTGGCGGGAGGAAGGGTTGTTTTTTTTTTGGGGGGGGGGGGCGGCAGGACACAGCTGTTTCGGCAGCCGCATTGTTCAGACGATCGCTTCATGTGGAAAATCTTTCATAAAACAAGTGCTTATTGTGTCATACGCCACAGCTGTTGTTGAGAGAGAGGAGAAAATAGTGCCATCGTATAATTATTACGCAATACGTAACATAGGATTGAATAACAAACGTGATGCGTTATAGAACAGCTTAATAATAAAGATTAATCGATCACAGAGAATGACTCTTTACTTCTTACATAGACTCTAGTGCAGTGATCTCTGCAGAATTGTTCAGATATAGACCTATACAGCCCCAATAGTTTTCTATGTACATGAAGTTAGATTAGTAGCGGTTTTAGATATTGAGAATAAATCAAGTAAACAGACAGAGACCTACAAAAAAGTAACTCTCGTATTCCTAAGCTGTCAGACAGCTGGTTACATGAGTTTTTTTTTTATCATAGCCACATTATCTGTGAACTTTAGGCACTTACATACTAGCTGGCGAAACGTAGACCAAAGATAGATTCTCTGCAATGTGTTAACGTAATATGTAGACTAGGACTATCTTTGAGTACGAGGTAACTATGTCTTCATGCCGAAACCATATTTTTAGTTAGCTGTCTTTCATTCCGTGATTTCAACACCAGTGGCTACAGCTATAGGCAACTAAAAAAAAAACAACCTGTCCATTCATACGCATAACTGTATTGATTTCGGCGACTATAAGTGAAATCTTCTATTTTACTCAGTAAATGGTGGTTAGAATACGCTAATGAAATATGTGTGAAATATTGCCGTGCGCATTATTTTGAGCCATAAATTCATGAAACTCATAAAGAATTTGGACAACATAAGTCACAAGTTCCAATATAAGGAGAGATAATTTGCCGTGCACATTATTTTGAGCCATAAATTCGTGAAACTAGTAAGGAATTTGAACAATATAAGTCACAAATTCCAATATAAGGTGAGAAAAGAAAAGATAAACTATGTTTGTCCTCAAACGGAATTTTCTTTCACAGTTGAAGAGACAGTAAGATTATTTTTCCACAAAAGTAAAAATTTATATAATATATATAATATATCTTATCTTATCTTATTCAGAGAACTTCAATTGATTATAAGGCGGGAGCAAAGAGTCATCCCGAATTATTTTACGTTTTTGATATAGGTTAAAGGACGCACCCATGATTTGCCTTAATTTGTTCGTGTTCATGGATGTTATATTATTGGACTGTGGAAAAAATCTTCAAGGGTAGCGCAATGGTCTTCTGCAGAGATTTCAGACAGCAGTCAGTTGTTGACTTTTTTTTCTCTCTCTTCTATTTTACTATTTGCATATATATGTATTGTGCGCGTTTCTTGTGTGTGTGTGTGTGTGCGCGAGCATTTGATTTTCACTGGATGATCAGGTTTAAATCCTCCCCCGCAGGGCTCGGGGTATATAAGTAGGGTCTTTGCTCTCACCTGCAGGTGGTGAAAGCCCGCCATCAGTGGGATGTCTCCCATGGAATGTCATCTTCGACTTTCCAAGGGTGACAGCTCCTCTCTCTCTCTCCTTGCTCCTGTCTTCTGTCCCTCTCTCTTTCCTCTCTTCTTCTTGACGTGTAAACGTATCTTACCGTGTTTGGCACAACATAGCCGTGACCGTGCTGATGTACCGTTAAACCCCAACACAACACAACAACAGGTTAAAATCCGCACAATTAAGAGCAAATTCGAGCGTTATCACGTTATAAGTATTGTAAGCGCAAGCACACAAAGTACCGTAGTTACTGAACAAACAACAGCGTTTGGTTAACCAACACTGTCAAGTGAAAAGTAAATAACCTTTACTGTCGCCACACCAACAGTGGCAAGAAGTGATGACAGCATTAGCGAGACACGACCTAAATTATGTCACACACTCCATGTCAGTGACTCGGGGGAAAAAATGTCGATTGAACAGGACTCTCTCTTATCTTATTTTTATTTTGTAGCCTCTATAAACAGCTGAACCCCCCCCCCCCCCAAAAGATGATCCTGTTCTATCCATACGTCACTTTAGGACCCTATGACGTCATTACCCTGGACGGACTTAAAAGCAGATTGTCGTAAATTGTAGGCTGTGTAGTAAAATGTTTCAGCTTATTTGTCGAACCAGTGTTATTTCTTGGTATCTTGTCGTTTTTGTTTGTTTACTTATCTGAGATCAGACTCTGATAAAATTGCCGTGATATTTTTTTCTACTGCAATCCTGAATTTATCCAGCTTGGAAGCAACCGAAATAGGTTTATTGATTTTCTCCTAATTTGCTGATCTGTCTATGTCACATTTGCCGAAAAACGTCCAGATGTAACCTAGCTGATGCCCTATAAAACCACTACACTTTGTTGTTTCCAGCGCAAGTAAACGTGCAGACTTCCTTCACTGGTACTCTGTGATATCATAACGACCGTGGCGATATGTATGACTGAAACATGACTGTTATGTTTTCGAGCGAATGGAAATGTGTTCTTTTACAGCCCTCAATGACGGCACGCTCCTGTCTGGAACCAAGCGGTTCTTCCACCAGATCCCCGTATAAGGCCGAATTGTCCGCCATCGATTTTTTTCTATCCTGAGAAGGTCAAGGCTTTTCGAAATTTGCAGTCTCTTCGAAAAACTAGAGAGATCGGTGACTGTTGTGATAAGTCAGGATGCCGTGTGATCAGACTCAGTGAATTCACGTTGAGCTGTGTGTAAGATTTAGTTACATATCCTCACAGTCTTTCAATTCGATTCAACGAGAGATCGAGAGCGTGGATTGACATGCAAGCTCAGCTAGCAATCTGGGACAACAAAACGTCCTAAAATCGATTAGTTACGAGACTGTGTTTGAAGCTGCTTCGCTCGGGTGAGTTGTGGCTGTGCTGTGCTGTTAACACAACTAGATCTAGATCTTGGAGACTGCGGCAGTTTGTCGATTTTGTAGTGCCATGTTAAAGGCATGCCTCGATATTTGGTTAAATTGCTCTGTTCACATGTAAGCCTACTGTGGAGACTCACACGTATGGGCGGATCACTTTGATCTGTTAAGTTAGAAACCTCACGATTATTGACAGAGGTTGTCTTACGTGGCTCAGGTTATCACGTATATTTTTATGTGAGAGAAGAGGAATTCTAAATAATTTATATAAAGAGGATGCAATAATCAGACAGAATGAAGACCTCCCGGGTGTGCCTGTGTTGGTGTAGGTGTGGATTATGTATGTGCCTTATCATGTCTTATGTGTGTCTGTCTGTGTGCCTGTCTGTCGAGCTGTCTGTCTCTCTGTCTATCTGAATATCTGTGTATGAGTTAAAAGAAGTAAAGAAAGCTTTATAGATCATTAGAAACCGCAGTAGTTCTTTGTAAATCGCTGTTGTATGACTGTATGCCGGGGATGGAATTCTGCTCACTGAGGATGATAGCAGGCAGTTCGATCACGGATTAAATAATAGTCTGTGTGACTATAGTCTGTGACATTTGAGGACAATTAGGCTATTAGATCTATTTTCTTCCGAGCTCTTCCTGGCCAGTGCCTGCTACAAGAATGTCACCACCGTGACTTGTCTCTTTCTCTGATGACATTCGAATTTGCCCTCACCTTTGAGCTGATAAATATCAACGCTCAACGACATAGTTCACTTATACCCAGTCCAATCTCGAGCAACTACAACAAAACATTTTTAACCCTCCTAATCATAATATTGTCAGAAGAAACTACCGGAGTGCATTTGTGTATGTTTATTTATTTGTTTGTTTGTTTGTTTGGTTTGGTTTTGTTAATTAATATTCTTTATTTGTGTTCAAGAAATGACAGTTTAGGCCTCAATCGCCAAAAATGGTCATTTAAGACGAGTAATTCACTTCTGAAATGTATGTTGATTGGTAAATAATATGCAAAAATTCAATGAACGGGTCATCAGCCATACACGCTAGGCCTACTTGACACTTCTATGGTTAAGTGCTGGATTTCTGATCTACAGATTTTTTCAGAGTCTAGTGCCATCTTTTTTTTTTTTTAAATCAAATTACTGGATCTAGTACATACATTTGTTTCAGAAAGTTGTGGGTTGTAAGAGAGGTATCATGAATCATAGAAATCCCTGATTCCAGTACTCTCAGAGGGGTACGATAAGGACTGGAAGATTACCATTTCAAAGGCTAATCCTTCATCTGGCAGGAGGTCTACTACCATGTGTTAGAAGATTTCATAATCCACTATCAGACCACACCAACTCCGTGTTCAGCGAAAACGCTTAAATTAATCTCATAAACAATGTCGGCCATTAGCGTTTAGATCTAACAGCTGATGGAGATCACAAAGTCACACACAAGAAATGATATTTGATGGGCTGAACAAACAGAGACCCCGGTTATGAAATGGTTAACCATTATTGCAGGATTTGTGTGGCTTGTGTGACAAGTGATGGCAGGCTGCATATTTCTACCACAGCCGTTCGTGCTGTAAGGGGGGAAAGGGGCGGGAGTGTCGGAGAGAAGCCACCACTTTCCTCTTCAGCGTTTTTTATTTTCTGCATGAGCACAGAATTAATGTTCCGTTTCACTGAGAATAATGAGGACATCGTTATAACAAACTTGTTATTTCAATTACCATTTCAATATTTGTATAGGCAATATATAGATAGATTGGTAGGTAAATAGATAGATAGATAGATAGATAGATAGATAGATAGATAGATAGATAGATAGATAGATAGATAGAT
>JBCEWB010071561.1:10725-20925 GCA_039654565.1 Peronia peronii | reverse complement strand
TTGTTGTTGTTGTTGTTGTGTATGTATGTAGCCTATCAGTCCAAAGAGAGTCGGATTGTCTCGCCTTTAACTTTAAGCATGTCCAATTTCATGGAAGTATTTGTGTGGGTATTCATTTGGAATTTAGAAATTTCCCCGGACAGCCGCGTTTCTGCTACCTTTTCCAACTGCCAGGGATTTTTATCCTGCTGACGTGTACAGGGTACCTCCGAAATGTATTCGCCATTATCTGAGAAGGCTAGATACGAGGTTTCCCTTCCCAGGAAACTATGTGACCGTGGTATCACTGGAAAAAAAAGTAGGTTCTGATCTTTCCCCTCCTTCAGAGGATTTGAACAGCGACGTAATTTTTTTCACCCAGAGGCAGACGTCTAACCCCTCGGCCAGGGCATCCCCTATTTGTTAGCTGTCTTACAACATCAACAACCAGACAACGACAAAGGCTGCCTGACGGTTTAATGTCTGTGAATAGATTTATTCCGATCAAGCGAACGGCTGGAAATCCCCGTCTGATATTAGTAAGGGGGTACAAACACTCCAAGCTACTCACTATCATTGACATGAAAAACACAAAAAATACACGGGACCAGTGACAGTTGTTCTTGGATCTCGTGGTGGAGCACTAACAAATATCAGTGGGTGTTCTGTTTTCATCAGGAGGATACTAACACTTTTTGCTTAGTCGAATATGAACTATTGTATTCTTGCCTGGTGCTTAGGCGCCTGACGACCTCGATTTTAACCTAGATGGCTACCAAAGGAATACGACGACATCCAGACGAACGATACCTGACACACTGTGTCATGTTGCGTTTTGTCTACCACAGGACTACGACGACATCCAGAAGAACGATACCTGACACACTGTGTCATGTTGCCTTCTGTCTGTCTTCCGCGATTTCTTTCTGTTTTTACTATAGTACAACATCACCAACAGCGATAACAACAACAACAACAACAACATTAACAACGAGAATAAGAACATCTACATCAGCGACATGAACAACATTACCAATAACGACAGCAGCAACAACAACATCAAGAGCAACAACAACAACATATACAACGAGAATAAGAACATCCACATCAGCTACAACAACAACAACAGCGACAACAACAACAACAGCGACAACAACAACATCAACAGCAACAACAACATCAAAGATACCAACACTACCAACGAAAATAAAAACATCCACATCGGGACAAAAACAACAACAACAACAACAAACACAACAACAATAACAGCAACATTACCAACAACGACAGCAGCAGCAACAACATCAAGAACAACAACAACATTAACAACGAGAATAAGAACATCCACATCAGCTACAACAACAACAACAGCGACAGCAACAACATCAGCAACAACAGCAACATCAAGGACAACAACACCAACACTACCAACGAAAATAAAAGCATCCACATCAGGGACAACAACAACAACAACAACAACAAACACAACAACAACAACAGAACGAAAAAAAAAAAGTTAGACAGTCTGTGTCTTGTTGTGTCTTGAGTTCCATCATGGCGTTAGTGTTTTGCCGGCATACATTTCTCCAAGGAGCAGACGGCTCTGGTGACAAGAGACAGCAGAAAATTGTGTTATGTGGCAGACACCGTAGACATCGAGGTCAGCTCTTCCTCTCACCTCCCTCCCCAAACATACTGTGTTCTTTTGTTGTTGTTGTTGTTGTTATTGGTGTTGTTTTTCAAGTTTATATATTGCCCTCAAGGCCATGTTGTGGCTTGTCGCATCAACTTCCATTTTATGTCAGGCAAAGGGCTTTGCTGTTTAGTTTGGTTTGTTTTACGTCCGTTTTTCAACCTTTTCATTCCACATGTCTTTGCTGACTCTCAGAGGTTGATGAAACGCCGTGTCTTTGGAAATGTCCGTTTCGAGAAAGTGGCGATGTAGTTTTTGCGATATCTCATTTGTGACATGTATAGTGAACAGAATGCGATTTTTAGAATGATTGTAGAGGTGGTGGGTTTTGTTTTGTTTTGTTTTGTTTGTCATTTGTTTGATCTTGTGGAAATTTGTATGGTGGGTAACTAATTTAACTGGCATGTTTCAGTTTTTGTTGTTGTTGCTGTTGTTGTTGTTGTTGTTGTTGTTGTTGTTGTTCTTCTTCTTCTTCTTCTTCTTCTTCTTCTTCTTCTTCTCTTTCTTGTTCTTCTTCTTCTTCTTCCAATTCTTCCTCTTCTTCTTCCAATTCTTCCTCTTCTTCTTCTCTTTCTTCTTCTTCTTCTTCTTCTTGTTCTTCTTCTCTTTCTTCTTCTTGTTCTTCATCTTCTTCCACTTTTTCTTCTTCTTCTTCTTTCTTCTTCTTCTTCTTTTTCTTTTTCTTCTTCTTCTTTTTCTTCTTCTTCTTCTTCTTCTTTTTCTTGTATTCTTTAACGATCACTTATGTGGATTCAGTATCTTAAGGAGATAAGGTAATCCTGTTTTTGTTTATTCACTCTATTTAATACTCCATATTCCTACCCCCCCCCCCTTCCCGCGGTTTCCCGGGGTATATAAGTAGGTTGTTTGTTCCCACCTGCAGGCGGTGAAAGCCCGCCTTGGGGGAGGGGATGTCTCCCATGGAATGCCATGCTCAAAGTTCCAGGGGTGACATCTCTTCTCTCTCCTTGCTCCTGTCTTCTGTCCCGCTCTCTTTCCTCTCTTCTTCTATGTACTTGATCAGCCTGTTTGACGTGTAAATGTATCTTATCGTGTTTGGCACAATATAGCCGTAATCGCGCTGATCTGCCGTTAAACCCCAACACAAACAAAATATACTCCATACTGCGGCGGTTCGGGTCTAATAATGATACTTATTACCAACAAAATCAATCAGTGCCAAATATAGAACTATAGATGGCGTGAAAATGAAGAGCTATTCACCCTTCTGGCGCTGGCTGTGAGTGGTGGCCGATGATACTTGACGTATGGGCCACTTCCGGCCGGTAGACACGGACTATCAGTTAGCCTTGACATTCGTGGCGGCTACCGGAAGCTGGGAGTGGATAGACCGTGTCAAAGGTCAGCCTGGGTGATCCACTGGGACTCCATCAGGTCGATCTATTGCCTGGTGCTTGAACTTTGACTTATCATGGCTACGCACCGACAGTTTCTTTCATCCTCTGTATAGATAAGCTTTCGTTCTGCTGACGTGTGTCCCAAGGTGAAGACGTCTAAGAAAGATAAAAACGTCAATCACGAAACGTCATCTACGATCATGACAGCGAGAATATCATCCTTGTCTTTTAACATTGCAGTCGCTTTTTGTTCTTTTGTTTTGTTTTGTTTTGTTTTTGTCTTTTCGGTGGTTGCGTTTTTTACATAATAAATACATGTAAAATAGCACATTTAATAATGCCAGAATGGCAGTATAATTATCTTATTTTAATATGTAAAGACAGCTTTATTTTGAATCACTGTCAATCCTTTTATCTAACAGAGGTTCGTATTTTTCGCCGTATTCGCCCACCTAAGATAAATCGGTCTTTTTTAAGGTCTAGAAATTAGTTTAACCAGTGAAACATCAAAAGATGTCTTAGTTTCAATTGAAATAAAAATTGTTGATATTTCACAGGTTAAACTAATTTTTTGGCCTTTAAAAAAGACCGATGTAACTTACGTGGGCGAAATAGTACACAGGATAAAAAAGGTACCAACCTCCCCTTACAGTCTTTTTTCTTGTTCAGCCAACGGTAGTGCCTGGAAGTGCGTTGCGCACCTTGAATTCTTCACCCAAATCACTTTTAGGATTCATTGATTCTTGTCTGACCCGCGGAGGCCCGGGGTATATAACTAGGTTCTTTGTTCCCACCCGCAGGCGGTGAAAGCCCGCCTTCGATGGAATGTCTCCTATGGAATGTCATCCTCGACGTTCCAAGGCTGACATCTCTTCTCTCTCTTCTTTTCTCCTGTCTTCTTCTTCTCTTTGACGTGTAAACGTATCTTACCGTGTTTGGCACAATATAGCTGTGACCATGCTGATGTGTTGTTAAACCCCAACACAAACAAACAAACAATATGTATCCAATATGTAACAACCCATCTCCCTCTCTACCTCCCCCTTCCCCAAAACCATCGTCCCCTCTTCTTGATTCGTCATTCCATTCTCTGAAGTGGCCTATAGATCTCCCTCCAAAAAAAAAAAAAAATCCATCGTCTCTGTATCAATTCATCATGCATTTCCTTCAATCAAGTGTCTTATAACCCTCCCCCCAACCCCAACCCCCCCTCCCCCCCCCCCCCCCCTTCTCCAACAATCGTCTCCACGACAGACTAACATCTCCACCTCGTTTCATCATTCCGTTCGGTGAAGTGTCCAGTACCCACCCCCTCCCAACCTGTTCCCCTCCCCCCGGAAACCACCACCACCATCCTGTCCCTCGAGCTTTCAAGCCGCACAAGTCCCAGGCAGGTTGCAGGTGCCCCAAGACCTGAGATCCCCAGAGGAGGTGCATGGACAGGTTAGCACTCAAAGGCGAGGTCTGGCCCAGGACTGAAGCCCACTGAAACAGACAGCTCTGTATGTGTTTCTGTAACTAAAAGACTGCATCGTCACAGTAAAATCACACATTATCCCTTCATACCTAAAATTCTTAGCTGTATATACAAAGAATGATAAAATAAATAAATAAATAAATAAACAGTATTTTTAATGAAAAAGAAACCAAACCAAAAAAAATGGTGGCCTGCTAGATTTAAAAATTTTAAAGTGTATGATTATTGTCTCAAACATGTTAATTCTGATAAACCTAATGACGTTTTCATACTTTGATAGTCATATATACATGGATGAAATAAATGCTTTCTGGATGTTAGTACATTGCTAAAAATGTCTTATATATCCATGGCTGGCACCATGTGCATGTCAGTTTTGTGGAAACGTCAACTCAGCTCATGGTATGTTTTGCAGTGGAAACCATCACCAGAGACATTTCTGAGAAGACTGTGTTACAAGTTCTGAATAAAACTAATAGCATATCCACTGTGGATTGAATTACTGCAGTTCTGCTTTCCGTCCCTCTCTAGTGCCTCTCTTTTTTTCTCTCATCTCTGTCACTCTGTCTTTCTCTCTCTCCATATATTTTTTCTCTCTCTAACAGTCTCTCTCTATCTTTCTTTCTCTCTGCCCCCCCCCCCCCTGTTAGAATCTCGATCCTTCTCTCCCTTTATCTTTATTGCTGTTCCCCATCTCTCTCTAAGAATCTCGGTCTCTCTGTATCTTTCTTTCTCTCTGTCCCGTCTCTCTCTCTCTCCCTCTCTCTCATCTTTCTTTCTTTCTTTCTGTCTACCTTTCTCCCTCCAACAATCTCTCTCCCTCTCCCCCCCCCCTCTCCGGCCTCCACTGAGACCACGCCCATGGCAGAAATGCAAACATCAGATAGCCCAGGGGAGGGACATCCCATTGTGACCACTGCCCCGAGCACAAAGCCAGTTGTGGCCATCTTTTCAATACCGGGCATACACAGGGAGAGTCAAGTTACGTGCTCCAAGCGTGAGTTCCGCGCCTCCATGTGCTCATTGTACGTACAAATGAATCGGCAAATTTTAGTGGTGGAAGGAGGGAAACACAATACTGTTGTAAAGGGAGGGAGAGGAATGTAGGGGGATGGGGAGGGAGATCAGTAGAGGTAGCTGTGATAGATGGACGGACGAATGGATCGATGGAAGAGTTATTGGATGAATAAATGAGTGGACAGGTGTATGGATGAGTTATCTTGTATGGTTGACTGGATAAATGAATGAATGGCCATGTATTTAAGTGAGCAAAGATATCAATGTCCGTTCATGGGTGATATCCCTCGACTTTGTGACAATTGAACTCAAATGCTAGTATTATACAGGTGATAAAATGATCCATGATGTGCGTCTGTACGTGTTATTATTATTATTATTATTATTATCATTATCATTATTATTATTATTATCCATATTATCCATTGTGTTTCACATATGCTTGTATTTTTCTTCTCCTGCATGTCTGGATCCACAACTTTCCCTGTCTGTAAATTTTGTCTGTTTCCGCTTTTTCTGTTTTACATTTTGTCCAATATATTTCCGCCATTTTAATATTCCTCCATTACGCAAATGCTCACTGGGGAGTCTCGATTTTCAAAAGGAAGAAACTCTAGTGGAAAGGGAAATCATCGATGAAATGGCCCAAGGGGGAGACAGTTTTACAAGGGAAACAGGACTCAAGACAAGCTGTAGGAGGGGCAAGCGAGAGGTTTATTGATCCAAGTGTTAGTAGCCAAACGTAATTCCCTTTTGATCCACAATATATTGGATTCCACTCCGCCTGTATCAGCCTCCCCACAAACAGCTTTCTGGGGACGTGCTCAGAAAGATGTGGCCGGTCGGTGCCTCATCAGAATACAGATAGCCCGACAGTCTCCCTCGTCAGAACTTTGTCTCCTAGTCCCGAGATGAGCGCGAGTAGTTTCTATCAGTTTTTTTTTTTTCCTGCGTGCCGTCTTAGTTATCGATTTTTACTGGTTATGTCCATTCACCACTGAGGTTCCTTCATGACCTCTTCGAGGTCCCTGAGCTGTGGGATTTCCCCCCCCCCCCCCTCCCCTTTTCTTGTTGTTCCAAGTTGAAATGCTGATGAATATTCAATTTGGGTAGCAGTATGGGATACGACAACTTTAGTTTTCTAGCTTTGCTAGTACTATGACAGAGTAAATGCGTTAAGATTGGAGGGGGTGGGTTGGGGGAAGGGTTACGTTATGTTCTGTAATACGTCTGTAACCTCCTAGCGGGGGTTATCTCGACGGGTTTTTGCTAAAAAAAAAAAATGATAATCGTGTTTTTCCTTTAAAAAAAAAAAAATCCTTTAAAAGAAAAAAAGTTGTTATGGTCACTCGTGGGTCCCTTGCTATTTTTGTTTTGGTATGTACAAGTCACTAGCGTCCCTATCTCCTATTCTATTTTTCCCTACTCTCTTCTACACAGGGATGAGCCCTTCGGCCTTTATTTCTTATTTCCCCTTTGTTGGAGAAGACTGCCGATTTTTTAGGGAGAGAGAGAGAGAAGGGGAGGGAGAGGAGATGGTAAAGTTTGTGAGACTAGTAATTGAGTTACTCATACTGTTTTGGGGGATTTTGCTGAGAGCTGAGGGTGGAACTGCAAGGACACAGTATATTGATAGTGATTGAGTCAAAAGATACAAGAGTTTTTTTTATTCGTTTTCAGTTTTGTTTTGTCTTGTTTTGTTTCAAGCAAGGAGCTTATACTATTATACTGGGGAGCGGACTGATGACATCACGCGTGGCGAATGTGGAGCCATGGCCATGAGGGCAAGAAACCCATTTAGCGTTAAGACTTAATGCCGTTGTTGTTATGTTACCACGTGTAAAACTAAACGAAGCTCACGTATAGCAATACTGAATCTAACCCCATGGCCATGGGGCCTGTATTGGCACGCTAGATACATTGTGTTTTGTTAAGGTAGCGTCATGAGTCCGCACTCCAGGATAAATAGTATAAGCTCATTGTTTTCGAGTCGTATGTGATGCGAGTGGCAATCACCAGTCATTTGCACACACTCAGTTTATTAATCTGAGTATTCTTGTTCTGTTTACGTGGCGTGCGTGTGCATCTGTTTGAGGGTTTGCTCGACAATAGTTTGATCGGAGTGTTTTTGACAAAAAGTGCTCTACTGCCAAATATTATTCCTTCTCTTCTCCTTTCTCCTGTTCCTCTTCAAGTCATTATAATAGTGTAAGTCATTATTATTTTTGTGATTCTAATGATGCGCGTAAGCGACAAGTTTGAACCGATCCTGAAATTTAGCTGTGAACATTTTATACAAGATGCATAGAAATAGCAAATAGGAAAATGATATTTTTGTTTTGGTTTTGTTAAGTTTTATTTCAGTGATGGATTCACTTGTTATAAAGCACTTGTGGGCGGTTATACTATATGCAGGATTGAGAATTGCCGTAGGCAAATATCCTTCTATAGAGATGAAATTCGTTGTGAGAAGATGTGGAGTGAGCTGAAAAAGACGGTTAGTAAAACAAATCCATTGAATTTTTTTTTAAAATCTTTTTAAATTGTGGTTTTGTTTTTGTTGTTGTTTTTGTTGCTGTTCATGCTATGCTTTCCAGGGCAGCTTCCTCAATAACCCGTAATGCTTGTCCATTGTGGGAAACTGTGTGAGGCTGAATGCTTTGTAGTCACTTATTTAGTGTTGCTGGTGATGTTATTCGTTTCGTTTGTTCTTATAGTAATGTCTGCCCTATCCTTAGTCTTATGTCTGTCGCCTCTGCCCTCGTTCATAATTAAGAAAAGGTCCAGTATTTAGATGCTTGCAGTCAAAGAGGTTCTTTTTTTTTTTTTCTTCTTCTCATTTTCCCTGTTTTTCTCCTGCTGTGTCTGTATACGTCACTATGTCTCTTAATATGGTGCTTTCATTCACTTTCTCCTCCCCTTTCTCTTTCTTTCTCTCTCTCTGGTTCTCTTGGCTCTCTCTCTCTCTCTCTCTTTCCCTCGTTCTCTCGCTCTCGCTCTCTCTTCTTTCGCCCATTCTTCATTTTGTCCAAATACTTGTATTTTAGTTTTACTTATTTTGCTCTATTCATCATCTAATTCTGTTTCCGTCTGTCCGTATCCTGTCCGACCTGTTTGCGTATCTCTCTGTTCTTCTCTTCCGATGTCTTTCTAGCGTAGTACGTCTGTCCTAACCATTTCTCTAATCCGATCATCCCCATTTGCAGTTCCAGCCTCTTTCTTACGATTCCATCATTTACGGTTACGGTTTTGTTAAGCTTTTCAACCTCATGTCGTGGTGGTTATCTCAGCTGTACAAAAAGGCACAAAAATATAAGTTTGCGAGCTCAATAATAAATTCCATCATTTGGGGTTTTTTTTTTTTTTTTCTCCACTTGACTGCTTGGCCGATCCTTTCGTATTTTCAACTGTCCCTCTGCCTGGTCAGGCTTTGGTCGACTCTCCCGCTGCATTCCTTTACCTGTGCTCCCATTCAGTTTATTCCTCCGTCCTTCTTTCCTCTGCCCATCTGTTCATAGAGCTTATATCTTGACCTTGAAATGGAAATGTCACATGCCGACAGGCAATCATGAGCGGTCTCAAGGCCAGGGATAATAGAAACCTGGGGAAATCAATCCCCCAAATACATCCCTTCCCACTCCTTCCCCTCATCCCCCCTCTACATCCATCCCTCTATCAGCATAAACCCGGATCAATTTCAGCCCTGACTTGCTAAAAAGATATCGCGGCCGATCTGTTAATAACTAGCCCCTTATACTTTACGCTGGAATCAATGGAATTCCTTTCCAATCAGTTTTGTTCTGCTGTCCGTATAGAGATTTTTATCACCTTGTCTTATAGCACGAACTCTTATTTCCTGACCCTGAATGTTGAAGTCATCATAGAAATCCTAAGACTGCTGTCGGGGTCAAGCTTGACCGGCGGCTCGTAATGCTAAGGGGACAAGTTTCCAAGAATGACCATATTAACTCTTGGACTTCTGGGAGGATAACCAGAATTCTGAGATATTGAGGAAATCATATCACATTCTTGGTCTAGGTATGGTCAAGTTTTGTACGTTCAAATTTTGTACAGCCTTATAATAAAATCTGATTAGTTCTAGCTATTTGCATTTCGATTTTATCAGCCCGGCAAATATCACGGAGTTCAACAAGAAGAAAAAAAGGGAACGAACATAGTTATAGTGATCCTGGCATGACTGAATGCCAGTTTAAAGAAAATGTATGAAAGTCCTCATTCTGAGCGTACAAGTCATATTGAAGCCATGTCTATTTTTATCTCCTTGGTTATGAGACAAATAGTTAAGTAACACACAGTGACATCGTGGGCTCTTCTGAACTGTTTACTTTTTCGAATTGTTCCGATACCTCTGTGCCAGGTAGGCCTCTATTCGAAAATCTGACACAATAAACGTAAAGGTATGAAACTGTAAACATGCGATAAGCCACACGGTCATATATTTACACATATTTCGTTTTTTTTTTTTTTTTTATAACTTCCCTTTATGACCTTTGATCGTTCAGTTCATACTAGTGTACACATCTGTTGATATATCTCTTCACTCGTAAACGTGTCAAACCATACTAAGCGCTGTAAATCCCAACACAAACAAACAAACATACCACCCCGTTAGGTCCCATAACTACATATTCACATTGTCATTGAATGGTCTCTGT
>JBCEWB010071539.1:0-13217 GCA_039654565.1 Peronia peronii | reverse complement strand
GCCGTTAAACCCCAACAAAAAAAAACAAAACCAGTGCCTTGTTCGGAGGACTGATCCCCCCCCCCCCCCCCCGGCCATGCCGGTCTGCCTCTCCCTGTTTTATAAATATGTCCTTGTTGGAGTCGTCCCTTGCTCTTGGCTTTTGCATGTAATGAGCCATTTTGACCGTCAGCGAAATTACCTCCCTTTGCCAAGTACAAGAGGTATAACACAAGCATTGGAAAGAAGGAAAAAATCACTTTTTCACTTGCTATGTGAAATATAAGAAACAGAAAATTCTGAAAAATTCACCATATGATGAAAATGTTTGTTTTTTTTTTTTACTGTGATAATTTTTTCATAATTTTTTTGTATTACGTGTTTCAAATAACAAGAGAAAAGGTGATTTTTTCCTTCTTTGCAATGTTTGTCCTACACCTCTTGTACTGGGCAAAGGGAAGTAACCTAGCTGGTTGAAAAAATGGCTCATCACATGTAAATGAAGCTCTCAATGGAAGAACTCACGATGTCACATTTTTGCACCTTTGAGAAGCTGAAGTTCACCGACTTCGCGTGATTATAATTTCGTGAAACCTGATGTGCATTCTAATTTATCTATTTTCCATCATACATAAAAAAAAGTAGGATATTTTTATCCAAACACTTAAAAAAAAGATCACCATTAATATCTGACTCTGATGTTCCAAAAAGTTCTTAAACAGACATCACGAAGTTTTTCCATTGATTTGAACCATTTATCTTGGTATGTATTTTATATTTTGGAGTGAGTATTCTGGTCATATAGCCAGACTTATCCAAAAAGATCGAGTGACCAATCCAAAATGATCACGAGATTAAAGCAAATCAAATCATTTCAATTCCGAAATGGCATTTCCTATGGACACAATCCCAGTGTTTGACAGTCCTTTTTTTATTTTCTAAGTTCAGGATTCAGGGCCTGGGAAGTCACAGCATAAATGAGGGTCTGCTAGAGCTAAGACTTCGTCCAGATTCTAGAGGATCGAAATAAATCAACAACTGCAGCCAAGGCAGCTTTCTTTTCTTTCACATCCAAACTTTGCACCAGGGACGAGAGGTCACATCACAAACTGGCAATATAGTCAATCTATCTATTTTTTCAGTGTTATTTATACCAAAGAGCTCAAGGGGGAGGGGGGGGGGGATGGCTCTGTGGTTTGGCATCTGCTCACGGAGAAAACAGGCCGGGATCGACTCACGGGTCCTGCATCGGGGGATGGAAGGACATGAAGATCGAAAACCCATATTTTTTCAGTGACTCAACGGTCCCCTGGCTTCCAGTGGGTAGGGAAGCCTGACGTCTAGCCTTCTCGGATAAGGGCGAATATATTTCGGGGAACCCATGTGTACGTTACAAACGTTAAAGAACCCTTGGCAGTTCAAAATTGATGAAAGAGTAGGCTGAGTGCCACTGTCCGGGCAAAATTTCCAAATTCCAAATTTCTACCCACAAAAATTCTGAGCAAAAACAGGCAACCTCTTAAAAGCTGAGATAATCCTACTTTCTTAGGACTGAAAGGCTTAAGAAAAACAACCAAAAAGCTCAGGGTGGAAAAACCAACTCAAGCTAGAGAAGCTTACATGGAAGATATTTCAAAGGATATATTTGCACACAAAAAAAAAAAAAGCAATGGCCGCAAAATAAACAGGCACAGAGAAACTGGATGAAAGCACGAAAGCTTGAAGTCACACTCAAACCACATGTGTTGAAGTCATCTTGTGAATTTTGCCAAAAATGTCAAACAAAAAGAAAAAATAAAATATTGTTCCGGCAATTACTTGAATTGATCTGCCATTTTGAGATCTTAGATGGAAGAAAACAGCCAAACTGGCACACATGTTCCTACACCATTTCAGTACGTTCTTTGGTTTTTTCTTTTTTTGTTCAATAGTTCAAATTAAAATATGTGATGATGTATCTTAACGTGCAGAGAAAAATTTGAGAAAATGACTCAATGAAAATTCATGGACTGGATACAGAGTTCTGTATACCACATATATCTATGCACGTACAATTTACTGTACAGAATCTTTTGCTTGAACTTGGATTTAGCTTCCACTGGTGACAGGAAAGATGCAATAAGTCTATGTTAACCACTAAAATGATATTTCTTGTACGTCGGAGGTGAATCATTTCAAACATCAGGGTTAAGGATATGTGAAACACGAAGGGCAGCAATATATGGAAGTATCGTACAGGTATGTTACATGACAGGAGGAAATGACAAGGATGTCAGAGGGGGGCTTTGCTACGGTAATTGAATTTTATGGACCATGGAAATCACAGGGTTAAAACTTTATCAAAATGAGATACAAGTGCATTCAAATTTTCTTTCAACATCAATCACTCCTGACATGAAAAATTTGACATCTAAATCATATCACTACTTCGCGTGACATAGATGTATCTTTCTAAAATGATAGCAACAAATAAATGCATACATACATGTATATATCTACAAGTAATGCAGATCAAATCGAACATTAATTTATGAAATTTAAATATCATTTTGACAGAGCAGTGTAATCCACACCACTAGAGGAACATCTGAGCCATGATCTTATACTGGTACCGTGCTGAAAATATATACTGACTAACTGGATCATTCACAACTTCTCAATCATGACGGTCAGGTTTAAAACTGATAAATTTAGAAGGTTCTCTGCTCCCACCTGCAGGCGGTGAAAGCCCATCATCGGTGGGATGTCTCCCATGGAATGGCATTCTCAACGTTCCAGGGGTGACATCTCTTCTCTCTCTCTCTCTCTCCTTGCTTCTGTCTTCTGTCCCACTCTCTTTCCTCTCTTTCTCTATATACTTGAGCAGCCTTTTGACGTGTAAACGTATCTTACCGTGTTTGGTACAGTATAGCTGTGATCGTGCTGATGTGCCGTTAAACTCCAACACAAACAAAAACATAATCCATTGAAGACACAACGTAAACTGAATACCCAAGGACGAAAGTATGCAGGGCCAATTTGAGACAAGTTATCTTGAAGATTTTTTTTTTCCCCCCAGACCATTCCATTCTAATCCTAGTTACTCTATTTTTACATTTTTCCGTTGTTTGGATGGTTGGACCTTAAATTCTGACAGTAAATGTAAATTGTAAATCTCCCAATGATGTTTTCTTTCTCTCTCTCTCTTTTTTTTTTTTTTTATTTGGGCTTTATCAATCTTTGTTCACAAAGTGTGTGACATGATGCGGGTATTTTCCATTCCATGTAAACAGAAAGTTAAAAATCTCAATGAACAAAATCCTGAGTGTATGCAGCTTTCCAGGAAACTGGGCAGGTTTTTCAGTGATAAATTAAGCATTCAAGTGACTTAATCCAATCAAACACAAAACAGGTAAATTTTAACCCTAGAGGTGTCAAAGAGTTATTCTGCGCATATATTCTGTCCTTGAATTCATTTCCAGACAACAAATGTCTTGTGACCAGGGCAAATGAGTCGGAAGTCACGCCAGGCAATAAAGATCCACGGCCATTTTCGGTCGTTTTTAACTACTTTCCGACTAAGATACTAAATTTTTTTTGTTTTCACAAAATGACAATTTAACCTTTTTTAATCTGAAGAAAGAAAAATTTTGGTATCATAGTCGGAAAATAGTAAAAAAAAAACTGTAACTCGAAATCATTCGGCACGACTACCGACTCACTTGCCCTGAGCACAAGACAAATAGGGTCGACAAATAGGGTCCACAGTGTGGCCTGGAAATCTGAGGACACTGAATAATGATAAAGAATGTTTACTTCTATCTAATAAAAAAATCTAACAACAACAACCCACTTATCCAGCAAACAAATCTTAAGACAAAACAAAGACAACCTGAAATAGCAGAAATATCAGGAACAGCAGAAAATCAAAATCAATTCCAGTCCAGCACAGAAAACTCAAATTTCCTGGGAATTGAAAAATGGGTTCAAGATTTCCATATTTCGAGATTTTCATGACGGCCCTTTTTTTTTTTTTTCAAGAGAGGAACAGGAAGACTGCTCAGGGGACATAACTATGGTGACATTATGTGGTCCAATCTTTATTCGACGAATTAGTGTCCCTCAGTTCATCTACATGACATCAGTCATTGCTGTTACGCCAGCACGTTACCATCCCACCACCTGGCTATGCGTGCATCGAGTCATATTGGCTAGGGTTATTCCTTGCATTACAGACAGCATGTGTGGCTTAGTCCACCAACCCGCTCAACTACCACATCATCGCAATCATCCCCTCCTGGTGTTTCATCTCAAATGAAGTCCAAATTTAGACCTAGACGACACACTACCCACTCCTACCTCTCCCACATGGCTTTTCCTTATCATCAACAGCTTGGGACGAGCAAGGCCAGACAAGAAATGGGCCCAATCAGACATTCTGCTGTTGTGAGAACCAGTAGATGATGATGAAAGCGTTTGAGAAATCCGTGTTGAGAGTTCAAGACATGTGTGTTAATAATACATGTACAAAGAAAACATAGGAATCTAAACAGGGCCAATAATGGCCTTCGACATTTCCGTTAATTAGAAATTTCCATGTTCAAGTTTTCTGTGCTCGACTGTAATTTGTAACTTTTTGAAAAAAGCGTAAATCAGAACAGCCCAAAAGACAGACTTAGTCAGTCAGTGGTTAGTGTCCTAGAACTTCTTGGGCACCCTGTAGTTATACTTTATCATATACTAATAAACATGACAGTCTCAAATTCTTACTACAAGTACATGAATACTAATGTCATAAAAACCCTGACTCTCCGACAGTTTCTGTCGACATTTTTTAGGCTCAAACAGACACCAAGCAAATCTCCATCACAACAAAATATCGATCAGGTTTAGCTTTTAAATCAATGTGGACAAGTTGAAAGTGATAAATTTGGAAGTCCAGTGACAAAATCCCAGGATGAAATAACCAAGGACCTGGGGGTGAAAAACACCAACTCAAGCTAGAGAAGCTTACATTGATATCTCAAAGGACGTAATTAGCATAAAGAAAAACAAAACAAAAAAACAGCAATGGCTGCAAAATTAACAGGCATGGAGAAACTGGCTCAAAACACGACAACTTAAAGTCACACTCAAACCACGTTTAACTCATCTTGTTGACTTTTACCAAAAATGCCCCACAAAACAAAAATAATAATTCAGAAGAAAAAAAATATCCTCACGCAAATGAAACAATTATAATTTTGAAAATAAAGTATTGTTCCAGAAATTATTTGAATTGATCTGCCATTTTCTAGATCTTACATTTGAAATGAAATACCAAACAAATCTCTTGTTAATCTGAGGGTTCTCCAAGATTCTAGTTACACAATTGTAACATTCTGCAAAAAAGTAATTTAAAAAACATCAGCATGGAATAAGCGTGACTTTGTACAAGTTACTCAGGGGAAATAAGACGGTGAAATAGAAGGGCAGTGGCTGCGTGGAAAGATAACGGTAAGTGAGGGAGTTGGCTCAGTGGAAGCAGTTAAGCAATGAAAACATATTCACATGTGAATAACGGAACAATAGTAATGCACGACCAGGATTTATTGCAGTGGAGGTGCAGCCCAGAGTACGAAAAACCAATCCACTATACTATGATACAAAGACCTGCTGTCTCCAGTGAAAAGACAGAAAATGAGCTGGTGGTCATCTGCCAGTATTAACCAATCAATTTTACCGGGAACAGTACGAGCAGGCAGAGAGACAGGAAGACAGAGAAAGAGATGGAAGGACAATATGAACTAGAAATTCACTTAGCAGATGTGTTAGAGAGTCTGAGTATCAGGGAGAAGTGGAGGAAGCTGCACGTCAACGTCTACTATGGCACCCCAGTGTCTTCAACACTGCCGGATATCTAAATGTGACGGTGAAGTCATCACGAAAGCACATGGCCAACACAGGATGAAATAAATGGACGTCTATCCTGACAATACGGACAGCTTTAGCAGGAAACGGTGAGAGGCCCCACCAAAAAAAAAAAAACCAGTCATAAAGAAATGCAGAGCTTTCACTGAGTGCAGATTTACCAGGTTCTCTCTACATGCACAGAACTTTATCTACAGTCTAAGACAATACGAGACGTATATTTCTTCTTTTTTTTCTTTCTTTTTTTCTACAGCTTATATCACTTGGGGCATCGTGGGAAGCACTTGAGGCATCACAGGAAGCATATGCCATAGAAGATAATTTGTCTGACTGAAGTCCACAGATTGAAAAGTCTACTCTCATCCATTCACTCCTGGGCACTACCTTCTCACTGTGGTCCCGATACAAATGGCATATATCAATACTGTGATTATTGCCTCGGCGATATACATATCAATTACTGTAAAATGAACTAGACCAACCCCTGGCCCTAACCTGCTCGGACCCTTGGCTGTGCATACCGCCGAGGCAATAATCGCAGTATCGATAGATGCCATTTGTATCAGGACTGCAGTGAGAAAGTAGTGCCCACTCCTGTCTTCTGCCCTTCTCAGGAATTTGGCGAGAGGCTGGTTTGTCCATTCTGTGATTTATTCTCCCCTTGTTTCTCCCTTGTGTTATCCTTGTCTCCGTCCACCTAGCACAGTCTCTTGCATGGTGTATTTCCTAAGCCAGATGATATTGTGCAACAAGGGGGTGAGCAGAAGAAAAGTTGGACCAACAACATCCATGAATGGGCAGCAAGAACATCTGCAGAGCCCCAGGCCCTGGCAATAGATGGTGATGATTGGTGCACAACTGGTCAGGAGGTGCCCTGATAACCTATGACCTCGTTATATTTAAAAAGTATACAAACACTGATTTAACATGCGTACGATTCTAATACGCTATGACAAGCAGCAGGAGCTTTTTATGTGAAGGAGGTGATGGCTGGCTCTTCTAACCCTCAGCACACAACACACCCAAACGTTCTTGTTCACATCCTAGCCAATTCCCATGACACAAAGACCACACCTCTCAACATTTAGCAGTGTCAGCTGGCTCTGTTTTCGGGCAGAAAGGTTGGCCAATTTCTGTGAAATAACACGGAAACAGAAACGGAAACTATCTACAAGAAACCTGACCGAATCACAAATTGTGTAGGCTTGGACATTTATGGTCATTCCACATCGAAAGGGTCTTTTTCTTTTTTTACTTTTTTTAAGGTTTTGAATTAAGATGCCAGCCATAATCACAACTACACAAGCAACCTAATTTAACAGTCATTGGGGGGTTTTTGTTTTGTTCATTTGATGCCTAAATGTTGTCTGCATCATAAACATCATAAATATGCAAGTTCGCTTTGAACTGAACGGTTTTTGTCCATTTTCTCAAAACAGCCAAAAACTGACTTGAGCTGTTGTGGAATGACCGCTAGGACAGAGAACAAAAAATTACCATGGGCGACCACTTGGACAAAAAAATAGTAAGATAATATTTTAAACATGAGGTGATTTCACGGGTCAATTATGTGTAAAACTTTTAATTGCTTGCACAAATCCAAAAAAAAAAAAAAAAATGTGAAATCAAAGCCACTCACAAGAAAAAATCTGAGAGGTCGGCAGACAGTTTATCAATTCCATTGCACGTAGCCAGTTCATTGTCAGTCGTGAACAAAAATCCAACACTGGAACTGTTCTGAGACCAGGATGAAGACATTCGTCAAATAGTTCATATTCGACTAAGCAAAACCCTGGAAATCCCAGCGGAGTGTTTGTACCCCTCTGCTAAAAATAGAACACTCACTGATGTTTATTACCGCTCTACCACAAGATCCGAGAACAATAAAATTGTCACCGGTCCCGTGAATTTTTATATGTTTTTCCATGTCAGTGGTAGTGAACAGTATGGAGTGTTTGTACCCTCCTACTAAAATTTAGACGGGGATTTCCAGCCGTTTGCTTGGTAGGGAAAAATCTATTCAGTTCAAATTCCCTTAACAATGGGAGATCACTGTGCCCTTTGATGGACGAGCAGTGTAAAGGCGAACAAAACTCACATTTGCCCTCGTTGCTTGGAACAAACACTACCAACAATTCTTTTAAAAAATGATGGTATAAAGAGAAAATCTTTTTTTTTTCCTTCTTGTTAGAATTTTATCAAATATTTCGGATGGCATGAAGTAAAAGGATTTTTCCCTCTTGACACTACAACACGTCTTTTGTCAGGTAAGGGAAACTGACAGTAGTGGACACAACCATCTCCCACTGTCACCTGCACGCTGGCTGTCACTGCTAATACTACGACTACCACAACTCTTTGTGTCTAAGCAGACAGTCGAAGGAATCCGCATTCATCGGTGCCATAGTTCCTGTCACCTCCAGTTCCGGCAGTGTCTTTCATGACTGAATTTACTGATATTTAATGACGTGGATCTACTGCCATATCTGTAGGTGAGGGGTAAAGTGTAGCAGTATTAATCTGCTTTGTCTTATCCATCATTTCTTTTTTTTTCTTTGTTTCACTCACTGTGATGCGGAGAAATTCTCAAAACTAACTACAAATTTGCAATGGACGCATCATCAGCAAATCCATCATGGGTAAATATGGCTTGAATATACGTATCAGATTTTGAAATCAGCAGTACAACAAAAACCAAAATGAGATGCCAAACAAGCTTTTCAACACCAAGATTCAAACAAAATTCTAAAGTCCCCATCAACAAAATCACTGTGACTAGACTTTCTCTGCTTAGCTGATATACATAAAGTGGAGAGTTACGAATATTTTCTGTATATATTGGCCGTATGTGTTCCACTTCATGTTTCGTAATTTTCTGTGTTTATTTCATGTTGGCAGAAGATAATTTTAGGCAGTGAGTGTATGCTGGTGTGTAGATTATGGAATATATGGATATATGTACTTTTGTCTTACTTGTCCATATGTAGAAAGGTATTGGTATGTTAACGTTGTATACTTTTTATTTTTTATACATGTACATTTTGGCACACTGCAAAACTGGTCACAATAGGTATCCTCATGGACAAATAAAGCATTTGCATTCATAATTCTACTTCTGGCGTGTAAGTATGCATGCGCTCAGTTTATGTCAGAAACTGCTTCCTAAGGTCAGATCAAGTTATAGATCTATCAACTGCAACTCTAAATCTTGGCCTGAAATTTTAATTTGGTCCGAATTCTGTTTCAATCATTCGCAATTGTTCAGTTTTGACAAAACATTGTCACATTCAAACACATTATTGAAATTCCTTAGCAAAGACACTGCGGAAAACACCAGTTCACTCCTCATACTTTTCCTTGGCCCCAAATGAGGTTTTAAATGATGAAACATCTTTCACGACCAGTTCAGGGCAAATGCTGAGTGGCTTTTTTAGCAACATTAGAGTCAACATTTATCACAACAAAGGTCAATCAGAGCTGAATTGGTATCAGTCAACTTCTTCATATCGCGCTCTTTTGGTTGCTGGATCGTCATCTTCGTCATCGTCTTCCTCCTCCGAGTAATTATGGACGCTGATCGTTGGCTGGTCGGTAATAACATCCAATGGAACACTAACGGCAGTGCCTGAGGCAACCTCCTCTCGATTTGTCAAGCCAACACTGTAAAGATAAATTTAACACAATATATGAATATGACTATCTTTTTAACTCTTGAAGAACTGGAACAACTATTTAACTCTTCACATCCATGATTATTTTACATGGTTTGACCAGAAGTACTAAACCCCTAAAAAGCTATTTGTTCAAAATCGCTGTGGGCAAGATGAGAAGTTCTGTCATTGTTCAACCGAAATAACAGTCATACTGCTATAGCCAATGTGGCTGACACGTGGAGACACTTCACGGAACTTCTGTTATGAACCTACACTCAGTGCCGCTCTCTGCACATAATGCAGTAAACAAAATAATGTTGCTATAGCAAGACACTTGAATCTTCCTTCATGCCTACTACAAGACGATTTTTTGTGCTAACTGAATAATGGTCTCCTCCACAAGGGGAGATTATTTCTTGTACCCTGAGTCTTTTCAACCAATTTTATCAACCAATGTTCTCTTTTTACTCTCATATTATCTCAGATTTGCCCTAGTTGTTTCATGCACAGGCTGCCCACCATCCTATGGACTCTTGCCCACTACACAGACATACAATAGCTAAAGTGATACTACAACTTTTGAGTCTGTATTTATATAGACATAGTGAGAAGGGGAAACAACTGTCTTGCGACCAGGGTAAATGAGTTGGAAGTCGCGCCAGGCAATAAAGATCCACCGCCATTTTCGGTCATTTTTAACTACTTTCCGACTAACATACTAAATTTTTTGTTATTTTCACAAAACAACAATTTAACCCTTTTTGAACCTGAAAAAAGAAAAATTTTGGTATCATAGTCGGAAAGTAGTAAAGAATGGTAAAAAAACAACTGTAACTTGAAATCACCTGGCGCAACTTCCGACTCATTTGCCCTGGACACAAGACAAATATTCTCACAGTCGGTCCACAATCAACTCAGTCATTTATTTTTTGGGTTTTTTTTTTTGTTTTTGAGGCTTTTAGTAGTGACGCTAGTCATTATCAGCTCGATACAACTAATCCAATCTGATAGTCCTTATTTTGTTTCATTAATTTAATGCTGCTTTTTACGATTGAGAACAGCTGGGGTTTTTTCCATTTAATCAAAACAGCTTAAACTGATTTGGGCCATTGTGAATGACACTAGGTTTAGAAATGGAACTGGAATCAATGAACGCTCAATTTAAGTGGGAATATTTTGATGATCCTACCTGGCAGCTTCACTCTCAATGCTGGCTAGAACTTCTGAAAATGTCTGGACAACAAAGCGAGCATTGTCCATGGTGAAGCACAGCGGGGGCTGCAGAACCAACACATTCTTGTCTGGGCCCTCAATACCAATGATAATCTTCTTCTCCTTAAGCCTGAAAAAAAAAAAATAAATTAGATGTGAAAAAAAATGTAGTGGGTTATGGGAAAATAACATTAATTGATTATTTTCGTGTGATTCGATTCAAAACATTTGACTAAGTTTGGCAGGAAAAAAAACAGATGTTTAATTGACCCGACTAAAAATAACCTGTCTTTTCTAAGTGGTGTTAAACTATTATTTCACAAGAAAGTAAGAAGTCTAAGACTCAATGGAGATTTGAAGAACAGTACGTGATAACATTCAGGCATAGGAGCTTATGTAAGGATAAAAGGAAGGATATGAAAAGAATGGCTTCCTCTTCAGAAAATGATACAGTAATTAACGCTGTAATGGCTCATTTCTGAATCCCCCAGCTGGCCAGAGATTTGGCCACATAAAAGGTGAAATTTGATATGTAGACAATGACCAAAAAATCATGTCTTTTCATTTAAAATGCAGGGAAAGTAACTCCATCTGCCTTCTGAACTACGATTATTGCAACAATTAGTCGTACAATCAAGTGTTTGTTTGTTTGGATTGGATTTATCAGCCCAATTTACGGCTACACTGCAGCCAGCACAATGGGACATGCTTACCAGTCAGAAAGATTGACAAACGATGTGTAAACAGTAAAGTGTAATACTTTATGGGAGATATGTGCCTAGTATAACTTTTTCAAGCTGACGACTGCGAGAGACGTCTCATATATCATTGTACAATCTCGACGGGACCCTCTGCACTTTAAGGCAGCTGTTTGCAAAGTGGAGTCCTTGAATCCCGAGCCATCAGCCAGAAGTACAGAGACAGATTCACAATGTAATAATTGTTCGCAACGCATGTTTCACAAGGTAAACAAAAAAACCAAGTGTCTTCTATGATGTAACAACTCAACTATGTCCAACAAAGAGGTCACTATTGCCTTGTGATCACTGAGCTAGATATCGATACTGAACAAGTCAAAAATGCCTCAATTCACTTCCTACACATGTCTCATGGCCAGTCAAAATGAAATGTAAATCTCTGGGCTAGAATATAGAAATCGGGCTTTGAATGTGATGAGGGGGGCCAAACATCGAATTTTTTTTTATTGCAGAAATCGAAAGTGCATTCATTTCTGAACAAGACAATATCAGTCCCTCGAATTACAAATATTTCTTCATTAAAATCGGGTTTTTGTAGGTAGGTATGTAGATTTATGCATTCGACAGTTTATTTAAACTCGATTTTCTCGGAATTTCGGTCATTGCTGGAGGTCCCTCCTTGTCTCTTTAAACTGCAATATCTCTGGCTAGAATAAAGCTAGCTCAGACCTTTTTTCAGCACCTGAAACCTGATACAGTGACAAATTGACATACGTCTCATTTTGACTGGCTGGGAGACACATCTTCTAAAAACTACCTGAAGACTAAAGAGGAAGAACAGCAGATGTTCAGTGTTTTTTCACATATTTTTGTGCCAACTGGTTTGGTCCTCACTCTCAACTATCCCACCTAAGAAGATTACAAGGAACAGCCACTATTGTACAGTGTAACAGTCTGAGCCAGGAACTTCAACAAATTAAAAGCATCAAAGTTTTAGAAAACAAAATGTCAGTTTTCTTCTCTTTGTCAAAGCTGGTCATACGTCTTGCGCCCAGGGCAAATGAGTCGGAAGTCGTGCTGGGTGATTTCGAGCTACGGCCGTTTCTGACTATTTTCCAACTCAGATATCAAATTTATTCCTTTCTTATGTTCACAAAACGAAAATTTAACCGCATATAACCTGAAAAAAAGAAACATTTTGGTGTAAATTTTGGTCCATGGGTCAGAAAATAGTTAAAAATGGCCGGAACTCGAGATCGCGCGGCTCGACTTCCGACTCATTTGCCCTGGGTGCAAGGTATATGTGGTTGTTCCCCCTTGATCTTCCTGTAGTTGACAACTCTTACTTGTAAGCCAAGATCTCCGCTGTCTCCTTGGCTGGCTTCTTACTCTCTTTGTCCATCACCAGCTCCACGCCCACCATCATGCCGACCCCTCTGTGTGCAGGACAGAGACACACAAAGTGTTAGACTGACAATACACTCTAGGTCTTTACTTATACAGACATTTGAGAAGCAAACCTGTATGTGAGATTGTGGCAAAAAGTCGTAAGGTTCTGTTCTACAGTTACAAATATTACAAACACAGACCTTTTTTTTCAATTGATGTTTTATTTGTTTTTAATTCCAGGTGGCTCAACTTCATTTTATTTTTATCTTGTGTCATGCAACTTGAAAATGTCAACACATTTTCTTGTATGTGATAGATCATGACGGTTTGGTCCACAAGGTACATTTTGGGCAAACTGAGTTATTGATACAGTGTGAAAGAGTGATCTCTCAGCTAT
>JBCEWB010071518.1:0-13218 GCA_039654565.1 Peronia peronii | reverse complement strand
ACCACTGATGTGCAGGGACTCTGGGCAGGTGGCCGTGTGTATCGTGATACATGGCAGTGGTCAGGTGATGTTTCTCTCCAGAAATACTTTTACAGAATTCATATGTTCTGCCCTCAACATGTCAGATTTTGTTATCGGCCTTGATAGTGTAATCTAGTGGAAGATTGAGATTGTCTGTAACAAATACCCAGATCTAGATCTAGTTTGTTGTTTTATTCTAGAGTTCTAGAAATCTAGATCTAGATTTTGTTTTTATTGCGACATAGATCTAAAGACTGCTTCCAGTCATTTGTGTTTGTAAGGACCGAAGTTTTGTTATTTTTCAAATGAAACAGGAGGCTTGTCTTTCATTTTGCCTGTTTAAGAAAAATACTGATGAGTCATATTTCCATGCTCACATCTAGGCCTAATCTAAATTTCATGTCAGAAACTGATTAAATGTCTATTCTAAGTATTCAATATTATGTTCATCATAGATAAATCAAGCATGACGTTTAAATGTTATTTGCCAAAAGTGATGGTTCTTCTCAGCAGAACCATGAAAGATCTCTCCAATGATTTTTCTGTAATTCTCAACCACTGACAGATAGCGCTCCTCTGTACAACTATGCTGGATGCTTTCAGGGGAAAATAGATCAAACTATCAGTGTGGTTCAACCCACTGGGTTGGTGGCAGATGATGTTTTCCACTGTTTCACACAGTGTCACAGTCCAGCTGTTGGATTGCAGGTATGAGAGAAATGTATGATATTTCAATGGTCCAGTTCAATTTTCCAAGTTGAAAATGCATTCTCACAGTCAGTGGATTTGGCAAAGGCAGTGATACAGTGAATAAAATTCATCAAATTTTGAGAGTGAGTTCAGTAGATAGTATATAACAAGTTTTCCCAGGTATGGTACAAACATTTTGAAAACTTCCATTTGCATCATTCTTTGATGTTGGCCATACGATTTCTTCATATCGCTTTTTTTTTTCCCCCATCTTTCATTTCCTTCATCATATTTACAAGCCACCCACCACCTACATCCCATTAATGTCATCATACATGTGGTACACAATTAATTTTGTTGCTTGATGGTGGTCCTAGTGACCAAATGCTTGTTTTTTTATTTGTGTATTTGTCAAATAAAAATAAAGTCTCACCTTTACACATCATTGACTCCCATCAAATCCCCACCTTTACCCTACTGCATCCCAACCGTTTCTTGTTCCATCACATTTCACAGTACATACAAGTCTTTGAGACTACAAACTTTTGAGACTTCAAACTGAACCAAATACTTGTGACATTATTACTCAGATGAGTCACTGCCTCTGCCTTCATGTGGTTCCAATGTGGACGTTAGAGGCAGATGAAAACTTGTGTACCACAAACTGTGCGGCAAGTCTGGATGAAAAATGTGGCGGCCAAGATGTCTACTCAGTGTACAAAAGAGGTCAATTTAAGCAACACTTTCTCTCTATAGTTGAAATTATTTTTACAAGACAGAGTTGGTAAATTAAAACAGAGGGTTTTACTACCATTACAGTGACAGTGGACATTTTGTTTACATATTTAGACTGTTCAACTACTAAGAACATCGGTATGGTAGAATTCAATGTTGGTTTACAACCATACCTATAAGCATGTTGTTCTTGATTCAGTGATATTCCTAGTACTAAATGTGTATGTGAAATAATTATATGTTGGCTTTGTAATATTTGGTATAAATAGAAACATTCCTTACAGCTTCAAATATTGATGACATCAAGAAGAACTTCATTAGATCAAGTTTGAACTTGACAGTCTTAATTTTTACCTAAGGACAATTAATGGAAAGAAGATATAAAAGATTCATTTGTGAAGATCTGTTAAGAATGACAGAGCCTCATTTCACTAATATGTTATTATGGTAGATCAATTAGTTAAGTCGACACATGCCTTGACAATGACATTTCATCCATTGGCACACAGAGTGTCAGACAAAGCCTATCACTGTCTTCACTCACCAGAGATGTTGCCCTATGACTGGAAATTTGATCCGTCAAATATGAGTTTTTCTACACAAGATGATCAGTGTGCATACCTGCACCATCCAGCATCTTCAAACTCAACTGTGAATGGCACTTTCTATCTCATGGTTGATCTGTGCACTGAACATTCTGTGAAGAGGAGGAAATCTTTCTGTCAAATTTGTAAGCATTGAGTTAAGTCATTCAATTCAAATGCATAACAATTCAAGATGAAATAAATTTCTTTGTCAGATTTGTAAGCATTGAGTTAAGCCATTCAGTTCTCCCGCGTGGGGTGTATAGTAAGTTCCCTGCTCCCATCTGCATGAAAACCCTTATCAGTGGGATGTCTCCCATGGAGTGCAGCGATCCTCGATGTTCCAGGGGTAATATCTCCTCTCTCTCTCTCTCTCTTACTCTCTCTGCTTCTGTCTTCTGCACCGCTTTCTTTCCTCTCTTCTTCTTGACGTGGAAACGTATCTTACCGTGTTTGGCACAATATAGCCATGATTGTGCTGATGTGCTGTTAAACCCAAACAGAAACAAAAACAAACAAGTCATTCAATTTAAATGCATCACTCAGACACAAACAATTTTTCTTGCATTGGCCTCAGTGAAATAACCTGAGTTGATATAAATATATCAATAGACAGTACTTGTATATAAGTATGAAGACCAAGAGGGGAGAGAACAATTAAAGAGTTGGGAGATGGATTAATGAATAGGGAGACAAATGAATGTATGAGCAGATTATTGGATGGAAGCATGGATAATTGTTTATGTGAAGTATTGAAAAGGCAGTTTACAAATGTCTCTGAAAGTGTCAGTGCCTGAATAAATAATAAAATCACAGTTTTTGGTACAGAATTTCATTTCACCCCAGGTCTCCCTCTGGGAACTCTCCCCTCATGCTACGTGGTAAGGCAGACCCATGATCTCACCTGGAACCTTGCGTCGCAGAGATGTCTGTCAAAGGGGATGACCCTGGCTACCCAAAAGGGTGGTGACCTTCGACCTGGCTTCCGACTAATTGTGGGAACTGAAGAATCATACTGGATAGGACTGAGAAGGGAGACAACCTTATCCTGGGTGGACGGTATGTCAAAAGGTTGTGTTCATGAATTGAGAGTTAGAAGAGAAAATGCTGCAGTTTACCAGTGGTATTCATTCTTAAACATCGCAATAAAGATTTGGTTTGGAGATCACCATCATTATTTAACCTGTTAACTGCTTGTAGAGCACAGATCCTAGGCAAATGATTTTAATGCTCTCAGGCCCCCACTTTTTTAAAACACTTTTTGAACAGGTGAGTCATGCTGTCTTTACCGCTGCCTCAAGTTAACATCACCTGTGATTGTGACTGGAGCAGAATTTCTTTTGCAGTATCATAATAGAGTTAGCAATCTTGTGTTCCTTTCCAAATCATGAAAGGGAAAGAGAGGACCAGTTGTGACTCTTTGCAGGAGTATGAAGACAGAAATGATATTTTAAGTTTAGTTTCATTGTATTAGAGCTGCAGAATCCTGGAATTTCTCTGCACTTTCATGATATATTTTCCGTGTTGGGCTACAATCAATCAACATTGCACAGTTCCAGTGTATGTCATTCAGCTTATTATGAAATAAAGCGTTGCCATTCCTTTATCACAAAATATATGACTACATTTATTGGTGGAGATAGGCCCGGTCTTGGTTTAACCATACCATTCATCTCTAGCTTTTTTGTGGCTAGTCTCTCTGGAACTTACATTATGTTTACACATTTATATTTGCTTTGCCATAACGCACATAATTCTGGATATACCAATTATCTAACAAGACGAAATAATGTAAACATGTTGAATTTTTGGCAGTAATTCAGAAAAAATTGAAACGTTTCATATATATTTTTTCTTGAAATGGACAATTATGTTTGACTGTTATTTTGTAAGTTATTAAGAACTACAATAACATTGCAAGATTTTATCAATTCTCACAGAAGTCTTCAATTGTCATTTAAAGGCAACTTCGTTAAGTAAAAATTGGATTGTACAGATCATGGGGTTGCAGGATTAACTTTTCAACATGAATATCTCAGCAAGAAAGATTTGTAGCTGAACTTTTTTCATCAGAATAGAAAACACTTTTTTCCCTTACGATTGACACCAGTGGCGGGAATATGAAAAACAATGTGAACATCTGAATAATTCATCCGGTCAAACTGATGCATTTCCTTTCTTTATGTCATTGTGCACTATCAGGAAACACCTTGATACCATCGCTGTACCCAGCCCTGCAAACTGTAGATGGGGAATGTATATCGGTGGTGATGTTACCCACAGGCTCTCTGTTTCTGCAACTGGAAGACTGCGCTAAACCCAAACCATTTATGTGTGAATTTGGTGAGTAAAAAAAGTTGTGTTGCATATTGTTTTTGACATGCCCTAGTATTTCCTTTTGTCCTATGCAAGGGCTGTTGAACAAGCACAGGAAAGAAGGGAAAACTCACTTTGCACTCTTTGCTTGAAATATACGTCATGAGATATTCCAAAAACCAAAATGTATAGTTAAAGTTAAAAGAAAATATTTTCTTCTTCTTGTAGTAATGTAAGCGATTTTTTTTTGTGTGTGTGATCAGTCTTATAAATGACAAGCTCTGCACTGCTTGCTTAACACCCCTTGTATCTGGCAAAGGGAAGTGATAGGGTTGGTAAAAAACAGTTTAACTGCACTGGACAAAATTGAAAAGGAAGACAATCATAGAATTTGAGGAAAAAAGATGAAATCATGACAGAAACTGAGAAGCCTAGCAATTGTATTGCTTTACTGAAAAATCTATGACAATTCTGGACTGCAAGCAAACTTTGGATACTTGGGAATAGCTTGTGATTAAGAAACAGTTTTAGATGCTATTGTGAACTTGGCACAGGCATAGCTGAAAATGGTTTTAAAATCGTGTATTTCTTCTAGTGCAGTAAAATAGGAAGACTGGAGGGACAAAAAACAAAACAAAACAAAACAAAAAAAAACTAACAAAATATCACATAAATATATTTTTTTTTTTTTTTCAAATTCCAGAGTACAATTTCTCGGAACTTTTCTTACTGGGAACAGAAATTTTTGTCATCACATACAGTTCAGAATAGTCAGTGCTTATGCATTGCACAACACCATAACAATAAGTGGTAGTATTGTCTTGTGAAGTTCAAATCCCATACATTGAAGTTCTTGTCATCATCTTGGCAGCAGGCAAGCAATTCCTGCAATCCATGCATTAATCTACCCTATATACACCGATTTGCAGTCAAACCTCTTCGTTGCCTTCAGTGGGTAAAATTTCTCCTTCAAAAGAGTGAAGTAAGTCAAGTGTCCAAGAGGCTCTGACCATTGGATCACAGAGAGTTAACATTATACATGAATATCCCAACAAGGAAGAGCTTAAGCTTTTTTTATTTTTATTTTTTTTTTTATAACTAGGTTAAATCCATTTTTGTTTTGGTTTTTTGTTTGTTGTTGTTCTTGTTGCTATTATTGTTTGTTTGTTTGTTTGTTTGTTTGTTATCAGAGTGAAGTACAAGTTTCTGTTGTTATTTGTTATTATATTTTTATTGCTAGAGTAAAATACACTTATTTTGTTGTTGTTTTTATAATCAGAGTAGAGCAGTCTTGCTTTTGTTTTGGCTTTTTTTTTCAGAGGAAAGCACATTTGTTGTTGTTTTTGTTGTTGTTTTTGTTGTTTCTTTTATCATTTTCTTTTGCCAGAGCAAAATACACATTTTGTTGTTGTTGTTGTTCTATCAGAAGAGATAACTTTTTTTTTTTTTTTGGTCAGAGTAAAATATTTTTTTTTGCCTTACCCTGACCCAAGTAAGTCAGACATGCAAAAACCTGACCTAACACGTCTGGCCCCTGTTGACACAACACATCATTAACTTGAGTGACAGCTGTTATTAATTAAGGGTCTTTCTAATTTATTTTCTGGAAATGATGAAGGAGGTGTAGAACAATAGTTATCCAGTGACTATGCTATAAACCATTAGTTTGTTTTCTGATAAAGTCATGGACAGAAAACATAATAATGGATTCAAAATCTACCAAGACCTGGCCCGAGGACAAATAAGGTATATTATTTACTTCTTCTTCTTCAGCAATCTATCGGGTTCAATGATAAATGTGACGTCAGAGATGTCACACTAATTTTGATATGCTGGATCTTTATGGGCATGCCCCCTGGTGAATATTGACTTACCTTTGCATCCATCAAGCAATGTAGTGACTCCCTTGATTCATGGGCCTTGATAAAACCATTGCATTCCCTTTTTTTTGCAGAGTTTTTGACTTTTGTTTGTTTACATTTGAATACCATTTTTTGTCTGTTACAGTATTCACAGCTCTGCTAAAGTCTTCTTTATCACAGTTTTTCAAACAGCACTAGACAAACATCTTTGAAATGCAACTTTTGTTCACCTTACAAGTTGTAGCCTTGATTCAGGTCTTGATAGAGGATCTGCTAAAATTTAGTTCCTTATGTAATTCATTCTTTTCCCTCTCTGTTGTTTCATTTGCAGATATAGGGAATACTAGACCGTCATCAACAACTCTTCAGCCTCATGTGTCCAGTTCTAGCCCTACAACATATACGTTAGCTACTACAGCAACTTCTTCAGCAACAACCACACCCACTGTAGTGACAAGTACTGGCACGATTGCAATCACAACACCTACAATACAGCCTCCGATTGTACCTATACCAAGAGCAACATCTATAACACCAACTGTAACGACAATACCTATATTATCACCAACAGCAATGACAACACTTTCAATACCAACAACAAAAACACCTACAACACCACCAACAACAACACCTCAGATAACAATAACTTCTCCAGGAACAACAACACCTTCAACAACATCTACAGCAACATTTACACCACCTATAAAAATAACATCTCTGGTAGCAACAACATCTACAACAACAACAGACGCTACAACAACACCTGGAATTATGATATCACCTAAAGCAATGACTACACTCTCAACAACAACAACAACAAGACCTATAACAACAACACCTATAACAACATCACCTACAACAACACTTTCAACAACACCTACAACAACAATAACAATACTACCTATAACAACAATACCTGGGGTATCAACTACTCGGGTAATAACACCAACAACAACTATAGCAACACCTATAACAACAACATCTCGGATAACAACAACACATACAATAACAGAAACAACAACAGCTACAGCAACTACACTTTCAACAACAACTATAACAATAACAGTGCCTCCAACAACGACATCTACAACAACAAAAACAGTCACAGCTTGTGCAACACCTGCAATAACATCTCCAACAAAAACAGTACTGTCATCAACAACAGCTACAACAGCAGTGAAACCTACAACAACAACAAACCCACCTATAGCTATTGCACCTTCAGTGACATCTAATCCAACATCATCCTCATTTCTTGTTACAACAACAGCTACTATGACAAGGACACCTTTGACTACCACAACAGAAACATCCTCTATCACAACAATGACAACAAAAGCACCAACATCAACCAGTACAATAACAACAGATATAACAATGCTTTCATTCACAACACATACAACAAAACCTCCAACAACAACAACACCAATGACAGCATCAGGTACCACAGCCACACCGGCACTGACAACAGAAGTTACAACAACATCTCTCACAACAAATACCTCACCATCCACACTAGATACCACACATGCAACACAGATTACTCTGCACTCACAAACTGCAGCAACCTCTGCAACAGCATCATCACAACCTGTCCAGACAACAGCGGCCACTACATCAACAGTTTTACCAGTTGGAATCATCACAGGAATTTCTCCATCAGCGACTCAGCCAACGGTAGACATGACATCAACAGACTTCACACCATCCCCTAACTCATCGGGTATTGCTTTCTAATATTTTATGATTTCAACATCAGCATTTTCAATTCCTTCTACTACATGTACTATAACATTGAGTCGATACAGTTGGTTGAAGCAATCTGTATTCCAAATTGATGTTAAAATGGCAATTACGATAATTAGGTTGGTTGTACTTTTCTGCTCCTACAATACCTTTCATGAATGAATCTACCAATGTCTGATGAGCACAGCCTGTTGCAGCATCTGTGGATGATAGACAGTGTCACTGTGTTGGTCTGATTTCCCTCTCTTTGTTCTCTCTTTTTTGCTCATTTGCGGCCCAGAGTCTCACTTCCTCACCAAGATCGGATAGACCAGTGGTAACAGAACTGCTCCACTCTGTAAAAATTACCTGTAAATTTACAGTCATTTCCTATGTACTTATGATCAATTTACCCTATAATTAACTGTAAGGTTTTTTTTGCTGTAATTTTACGACATAAAAATATCTTTGGTGCCAAATTTTTGTCGAAATTTAAGGTCATAGCTTATTAAACATTTTACAGCTGGTCAACTTTTTGCTGTAATTAATTTTATGGCACAACTTCGGCATTTTTGGGTGTCAAAGTTTTTCCATATTGTTACTTGAAAAATGTTTACATTGCAGGCAGTCTAAGAAGCCATCATTAATCTTTCAACTGAAACATCATCAAGTAAAGATAGCTGTAGAGATTTTGGCAATGTCCTATATAATTAAATATCACAGCAGTTCTGATTCTGTATGCAAGGTGTGAAACCTTTGACATCATCATATTTATGCATTAGATTGGTGTAGAGCATCCAGTAATCACAAACAATCACAATCTGCTAAATATTTCCATCAATACCATTAGATTTTTACATAAAATTGATGCGAAAGGGTCTTTATAACTTCAAGAACTCACTCATAATTGAACATGTTAATTTTGAAAATTGTTCAGGGAACTGTACCACAGCGGTTATTGTTTTAACATGTTAACAAACAAAAGTTTGTCCTTTCTTAGCACATTTATTTATTACTATTGGATGTTTTGTCTGAAGACATATATTATAATGATGTAACATCACAGATTCCATATATAGGGCAAAATATATGGTGGTATATGTTCTTAAAATAACATAAATATATTATTTTGTCAGTACATATAGTTTGACCTTTAGCAAGTTCCATTATATTTTCCAGAATGACACCTCTTATTCACAATGGTTTGTGGATTGATAATAGTGTCCAAGTGTTAACATGATGTTGTTTGTAAACAGCCGAGATCTATACTCTGATGTTGTATCTGTTTTCTTCCTTTCTCTTTTCAGCCACCACTTCCTGCAATCAAACATGTCCACAAGCAGAGAAGAATAAGGATGATGACAAAGATGCTATAGATAATCATCTCATTCGTAAGTGTTCTCATTATGTCTTATTTTGTAGACATGTCGATGATGTTGTGGACAAATAGGCCAAACTCAGGGGAAGTAAAATTTACAAGAGAAACAAAAAACTGTTATTAAACTATCATGACGACTTCAACTAGATATTCAGCATAATCGATGACAATGTCCTTATGATATTAGATGTGCAGTCTATAGAAGCATTGACTTAGATCCCCCTTTAAAAAGAGTGAAAAATCAAGGGTTGAAAATCTTCGAGGTTAGCCTATTTGTGCCCATCACTACTGATTTATGAATTTAGATTAATTCAGTTTTACTGCGTATCTAGCATCTGGCAAATTGCTTATAATTTGTGGAAATTAAGTTTTCAACAGTTGTAGTGCTCTATAGAATAGAGATAAAATTCTCTTTTTCTTTCCTTCTTAGTAAATAATTATTTCTTTTTGAGAATCTTTAAGATTCTAACAAACAAATTTTTCTTTAAAAGAATATCAGAAAACAGATTGTCTGTTTTTTTTAAAATTTGGTTTAAGACTGTTCATTTTTCTTGGCATCTGCATAAGCTTTGTTCTTCCTCAGCATTTAGTGAAAGCTTAAAACTATTAGTAGCAATGCACATTTTATTTTTCTTGCAAATATAAAAACTCTGGCCGTTTCCCGAGTCATAACTACGACTATTGGAATTTTGAGAAGCCCTTTCAAACATGTTTGACCCAGTTTATTTTGTAATAGTGCAGAGAAAACACCAAATCTCAGGGTGCAATGTGCCCATTTGGCTTTCAGTGCTTTTAGTGGAAAAGAATTTTACGCTGATATTGATCTGACAGTTGTTTTATTCTGTGCAGTCATCTATACTTTTTTATTTCTTTTGTAAAATATGAAAATGTATAGGTAATATGAGAACCATAACACTGAATGGTTAAAAGAATCATAAGACTATTATCTAAGTAATTTTTAACCATTTTGAGGAGAAAGGAAAAAACAGTTTCAGTTTCATGTCATCATGCCACGTTACACACGTTTCATTTCAAATAGTGCAAATTTATACTGAAATTCAACATTGGCAATGAAGCCTTCAGGACAATGTAGTAAAAGACTCAAAGTATTCATCTATAGTCTGAACTCCCTATGGCCAAAAGATGAACTAAGGCAATAAAACTGAGAGTGACACAGCGTGCAAACATGTCAAACAGAACAAATTAAAAAGACCCAGCGCTGGCAAAATCAACAGTGAATGTGCCTGAGATTTGAAATTGTTCAAAGAAGACAAAAAACATAGCTTTGAGACTTTACATTTGCCCTTTCTTTTGCTCCCTCAGCCATCATTATAGGTGCCGCGGCAGCCGGAGTGTTATTGCTTGTCACTGTTGCCATAGGAATTGCATACTTATGGCGTAAACGACGTAGGTGAGTTGCCATTTCTATTAGACCAGTCATCTGTTAGCATCTCCTCTATTTCTTCCAATCTTCACTAGCTGTGCTGACCTCATGGGTTCTCATTCAGTGATGTTACCAGTGAGAAAAACTGGTGGTTTTCTGTTGGACCTACACTTCTTTGAATCTTCACAATGCATTCTTAAAATGTGAAAAATATTTAATATTATCTAGTTCTCTTTCAATCCACCAGTGGAGTGTAGATTTTTCTTCCTTTTTTTTATTTTCTTTTTCTTTTCTATTTAATGTTAGTAAATTAATAAGTAGATAAATAAATGACTATATTGTAAAAAGAAATACGTATGTAGAAAGAAAGAAAGAAAAATAAGCATAACTAAATAAATCATCAATTAATTAATTACATGTAATTTATAGACAAAACAATGCTTATGTAAACAAAGGATATAATATGCATTCCTTTTGTATCTCAAGGGAATGGAGACCTGATTTTTTTTTTTTTTTTTTTTTTGATCTGCATTATAAGCATTGTGATTTTTGTTTCTCAACACCAGGTCATTTTTCAAGATGTCCTCCTCCTGCAGACACTCATAATACCACAGCACAGAAGGCTGGCTATAAGGTGAGCACAGCATGAGATCTGGAGTTCACTTCTGACTCAAGCACGCTTAAAATGAGTCCCTGCTACAGAGTGTCCAATGATGTTTTTTCTAGGCTCATAAAGTTTTGAATATCTTACTCTAACGGCCAGCTGCCTTGTATGCTGCCCAACAAGTGAAAAATATTTGAGTGTGTCTTTTGGATCTGTCAGGATAATATTAGATTTTCAAGCACTTGGAGCCTGTATTGTACTCAGCTCTTCATTCTTATTTTTGTTATAAATATTTGGTGAGGGAAGTGAAGAAGCACTGTGGATGAGAAAAGTTTTCGTCCCGTAAGTGTGTCTATTAGTCACAGACCATCTCCAGCACAAAGCTTTGAAAACTGATCAGTTTGTGATAAAATCTTTTTAATTAAATGTTACAAAACAATAAGCAAGGTTAAGCTATTGAAAAAAAAATAATAAATTTTGTGTTAAAGCTGGTTTCTGGTATTCTTGGAAAAATCATTAGAGTTACTTTGTTGGGTTTTTGTCTCTAATTTCTGTTCACTATTAGAGCACTCTGTTTCATTGATTTATATCGTATTTGGTCATGGAGTTTTCAGCAGTTTTTTTTTTTTTTAGCTTCCTTAACCAGATATGTATGAACTACTTTTCTTCAGCTTTGTTCTTTCACCGACTGGCTTTTTTTTTCAAACTTTGCTTCAATGTTAACATATTGCTAAGCCGCAAGGAAACTAAACAAATTAATGGATATGAGAACTATTACTATCCATATGTATGCATGTTCATAATGTCATACTGTGCATCCTGAGAATTACTACTCCTAAGACATGTGAACATCTGAAATTATTGTTAATTGAGAATTACTTGACAATTACTATTAGTAGTAATATATTATTATGTGAAATAATTACAGTAGATATATCTGAGGAATGTTCTTTTAATCCATGTATATGTGAAATCATTACTTTGAATACCTGAAAATTCTCAATGTAAATATTACTTGTGAAATTATTGCTGTGATTGTTACAGGTGAAATTGTTTACAATTGCTTCCTGTAAGTATTTTATATGAAAACAGTACTTGTTAGTCCCTAAGAATTATACACAGAAGAAATGATAAGAACTTAATGCATCCGAAGTATTTCTTTGGATTATCTTTAGAACTGTACATGATATTGGTTCCTGAAACTCAGAATTCTTTTTTTTCTTCGTATATTTAGTTGTGCATATTGTATAATGTTATCACAAAAAAGGAAACACAGACTCAGATATTTTCTGTTCTTTTCCTCACAATGTATTGTAATAATAATAATAATAATAACTGTAATAGTAAATCAATTACATGTTAGTAAGAATCATATGTATTGTTCATCGTCATAGATACAACATCGAAAGAGACAAATCACATTTTTGGTTTGTTTGAGGTTTTTTTTTTGTTTTTTTTTTGTTTGGATAATATTAGAAAAAACTTTTGGTAGAGAGATAGAGAGAAAGAGAGTTAAAATGGGGAAAAGTTCAAATGACTTTAAAAAAAGAAAACAAAAAGCCAACAAACAAACAAACAAAACATGAGTAAATATGAAGAGCTGATATGGAGTGGACATTTATGCAGTCGTGAAAGAAAACTCTGAACATGGCAATCATGAGTGAAAACATTCGACATGAAGAAACACAGCAAAAAACAAAACAAAGTCCTGCAATTACAGAGAAAAAAGGGGAAAGAAAAGATATTCATCTATAATGAGGAAAAAAGTAAACATTTAAAGTACACTGATACAACTTATGTATATATATATTTATTTATTTCATAATTTGATCTAGTTCATCAATCATATTTTAACTTCTATCTCTCTATCTCTCTCTCTCTCTATCTCTCTCTCTCTCTCTCTCTCTCTCTCTCTCTCT
>JBCEWB010071507.1:0-13219 GCA_039654565.1 Peronia peronii | reverse complement strand
AATAGAAGGCACAGACCCTGTGACAGGCCATTGTTCAACTAAAGGGCACGATTTTGGGGGTTTGAAACAGCCGTGCCCCCCCCCCCCTCCCCCCCAAAGACTTTTGTGATTGTGGAATGATGGGGGGCGACGAGCTGCTATATTAACTGGATGCTTACCATGAAACAATGATTTTGATTTTTATGGATATGAAGACTTTCAGTGGACATCTAATGCTTTAGTTATAGATTTATCACTGAATTTCAGCTACACCATCTAAGAATATTTTCAAGAAAAAGTAAATTATGGATCTCATGAACAATTTCTCTTCCTCTGTTATTGTTTGTGACAAGGCAAGATTGAACAAATACCAGTAAATAAAAGAAAAAATTATCATGTTGAGAGTGATGTCCCTGTCTTGATAGTTAACTGTTCAATAGCAGTTAGTTTTGGGATCTCTACAGACAATAGACTGAAGTGGTGGAAAATAAGTTAACTCATCAAGTAAACTCAGCTAGGGTCAAGTTATGTGGAAAAAGAGCGAATAATAAGCAGCCCTTATTCATAGTAAATCGTGTACTAGAATCTTGTGAGTTTCTGCTGTGTTAAGTGGACATAGATTTATTTGGCACTTGAATGTAAACTACTAGTACAAATAGTAAAGTGTAGACATGTATTTGAATGGACATGAGCAATTCAATGAATGCAAGATAGCCAGCATTTTTGCATGTTATTCATGAGTAGCTTGTTTACACAACACAAATGATTGGTCAGCATGAGAACAATGGATTTGTATAGCAGATGAATGCCAAAATGTCTTTCTTCATGTACTACCACCGAATGTAGCAAGCTGAGAATAAAATATTATATTAGAGTTCTTTTTTTTTAAAAGGCATCAGTATGGTTGTGGCCATATTACACCAATATAACTTTTAATGATATTCAACAAATAACATATACAGTTTGTATTTGATTATTGAAATACAAATGCATTATTATATATTTGTCACATTTGCCTGGTGTTTAGCCTTCATGCGATCATTCATCAGATTACAAGTTTGATTAATGATTTAGGCTTTGAGCTAATGTTAGTCAATTAATTTGTTTTCTTTGCACTCCTGAAGACAGTAAAGATTTTTATTTATTGTTACTTGTCTGAAAATTATTTATTCCATCAAATATTTCATTCCACATTTGTACTTGATGCAGTGTGTATAGGTAAGTGGTCACCGTGGTGACTGGTGTTTCATGAATGTCAGCATTATGGAACTGGAACACTCTTCACTACTACTGGCTGCGCTTAAAAATTTCATTTTGTGTGTGGTTGGCATGCTGAACAATTTTGCCTGCATTTGCACCACTCTTGACCGGGGTTTGGTTGTGTGATGTATTCTGTGACATGTATTTTCTTTTGATACTGCAGCTCTCTTGTGTGTTTTCAAGTTCAAATCATTTGTAAGGTCTTTTGTATTGTAGTGAACAAAATTTTCTCAGTATTGAGCATCACTGATCATTGTGGCACCTCAGATAAAACTTTGTCTTGATAAGATGTTGATGAATGAATAAACAGATGTCAGATTTTAAAATAAATTATGCCATTTTCTATATTTTTCATTCCCCCATCCTTTTTTTTTTTTTATATAAGTTGCTCTGGCCAGTGATAAATGCATTGTATCAGTACATTTTTTGTATTTTTTTGTTTAAGCCTTGAAGAATGGGTTATTATTTATTGAGTAGGAGAAATGGATCAGCTGCACCAGTTTGTGTCAGGATCACTAGAGCTTTTTATGTTTTGTTTGCTCTTGTGTTTGTTCAAATTTTTGAATTGCTTAAGTTTATCACTGTGCATATCTTCGATTGTGTAGTATTTGTGTAGGCAGGCATGGAGTGTCTTTGTCTTTCTGGAGTTTGATGGTTGCTTTATATTTCATTGATTTTCAAATAAAATTGTTCATAATCACAATCATCTTTATCAGTAATAACCTTATTGTTGTTGTTCCTCTTCTCATTTTTGGTGTTACTGTTATTGCTGAGTTGTTATTGTAGTCCATGACCTTCCTTGCAGATTTGTGGTATTGTGGACATCTGTTTTCTGATATAGACATTTTCTTTTGTCCATCATTAACTTGCAAGATCATTTTAACTACACGACAATACAGTCTGACACCAGGGGTCTAAGTGATGAGTGAATTTAATGGCTCAGATGCCCTACCTAACTAACTTATCTTCTGTTGTGTTTGTGACAATATAGCTTAATTATGCTGATGTGCCATTAAACCAAAATCCAAACCAAACCAACCCAAAGCCCAAAGAAGATCACTTTGGAATATCTCCTTGAATTTTGCGTTGTTGATTAAATAGAAGTTTTTGTGATATTTGGAGTATTTGAATTCTTGTTTATTTAAAAAAAAAAAAAAAAAAAAGAAAAGCTATAATAAAAACACCCATAAACTACAAAATAATAATAAAACACAGAATCAACAAGCTGGGTTGAAGGAATGAGCTGGAAGCTCTCTGAAATGGTAATACGATATCCTCTCTTTCATGTGCATTCATCAAATTATTGTTCATCATCGTCATAGCATTATTGGAATGACAATATATCAATTTCCTTAATGATCCTGAAAACCTCATCAAAACAGTTTAGTGAAACTTACCATCTGATTTTTAGGCATGCTTTGAACTGCATTTAGGTGGTGGGGATCTTCTTACATATTTCAATCTGCTGTTCTCTCTGTACATAAACGTATATATGTATTTCAGCCCATCATTTTTCCCATAATGTTTTTTCCTTTTCCTTCTAGGTTTGCTTCTGTAACATCATTGTTCTAGTCCTGTGATTTTTTTCTTTTGATGTTTAGATATATCTGTGAGTTGATAAATTCATTGTGCCGTAGCAATTCTTTTTGGTTTGTTTTCCTGTCGGTTGATGCTCTTGTCAGTGTTGAACATATCGTGCATAGGCTTTTGCTGACAGTGTTTCATCATGTGATTTAAATTAGTGCCACAGAAAATATCCAGAGGGAAGTTAACTTAATATTGGGAAGATAGAGAGCATTTCTCAACCAGCAAGATAACTAGTGAATTTTTAATGAAAAGAATTGCATTTTGTTTTTTATTCCACATCATTAAATTTGTGGAATTAAGAGGATGTTTGGCTTTTATTAGCCAACAGATATGATTGATTCTAATCAAAGAGACATGCAGTGAACATCAGATGTTCTTTCAATGAGAGGACTGATTATGACTTTGTGTAGTTTTAATGAAAGCCATGCTTTTGAAGTGTTATACGCCTGTGATTTTAGGAAACCCAAACCCAAGTAATATTTTTCAATGACCATGTTTGATTGTTCTCTTCAGTGCCTTCAAGATCCATAATCCTGGGACAACTTTTTACTTTGCCTCAGAGAGACAGGATGATATGGGCAAGTGAGTATGCTTAAGCCTACAATGTATACAAATGACACAATTGCGTTTTCATTTAGTGCTGAAGACAAAACTTTTAAGAGAGCATGGTGATGATGACTGGCAAGACCTGCTTAATGGGAACATAGTAGTGTTGAAGATAGTGATCCTTATAACCATTCTGAGTCAAAGTCAGACATTTTTATATCCAGCACTTATTTGCTGCAAGTGACAAGTAGACTTTTTTTTTGGTTGAGATTTTTAATTCATTGGTGTTTTTAGGAGTGGAGTGATACCTTAGGTTGGCAATTAAGCATTATTATTAGACAAATGATAAAGGCTTTACCATATTATAAAGGCTTTACCATATTTTATCTTGTTGCTGTATTTTAAATAACTGTACATCTGTTTTTGTATTACAGACAGGTGAATCAGATGTTATATTGGCAATTGATCATGTGTTTGAGTGAGGGGAACAAAGAAAACTTTGGTAACATCTGTTTCTATATTACAGATAATTGAATTAAATGGTATGTTGATATATGTCTCTCAACTATAGACTGATGAACAAGATGAGATGTTCACATCAGCTTCAGTTGGGCAGACAAGTGAATTAGTTCATATATTATTGGCACCTGCTTCTGTGTTGTTGTAGATGGATGAATAAGATGGGCCTGGCAGCCATCAGTTATGATGCTAGTCGTGACATCACTACCAGTGGATTTGTTCGGCCAGAGATCTCCTCAACGTCTTCCTCCAGTACAAAAAGTGAGTCTTTCTTTCCTCCTCAAGGGTTATGCGAATAGAGTTCACCAATATTTTGGGAAATTCCATCTTCCTATGTCCTTGGTTTTACCTCGGCTGTAAGTTTGCCTCACTTCTTAGTTTGACCCTGTTATGGTGGGTAGGAAATTTATGACTAAAACTCTTCTCTGTGAGCTTATTGAACCTGGATGCTCCAAATAATAGTAATAGTTACTGTTTTAATGATGTAAAAAAACGTCTGATGTACCTCTGCATTGGGTTTTTCCGGAAATCTTGTATTCTACTATTCTGAGAAATTATTAATCATGATAAAAAATTAACTTTTAAGTTACTTTGTGAAAAAATTGCAAGGCTTTATGTAGCTTGTGTCAACATTCTCTTTATAAACTGCTACAGTTTGTTTCACAAATCAGCCATTATAGTCAGGGATATTTCAATAAGATGATTTTCAAGCAAAATCTGTTTCAGCTTTGAAAACACTTACTTCCTAGCATTTCAAATCTGGACAAGAAAAAAAAAAAAGCAAAAATCAACAACAAAGAAACAAGCAAAATCCAATTTGAGAAAAATGAAATACTTCACAAATTTCATTGCTAAATTTTTTGTAACTGTTTTTTTTTAGCTCACTAGTTCTCTGCATGTCTGACAGAATGTTTATCAGTATTTGCAATAGAGCAGCATTGAAAAAGAATGCAGGAGTTAAACTTAATTTGGCCTTTTTGTTCTTTTGTTTCCTAACATGGCAGTATTGAAATTATGTAACTCTATTCCTTTGGTTTAGTTAAGGAGTCTTAGCCTGCTCTTTTACTCAGTTGGTTTAGTGTATTCCATTGCTGTATTGAATTTAGCGTTGCTCTTTTCCTTTACTCTACGGAAGGAGTATTAGTCTGTTTCTCCATCTGTTGAAGTTGTGCTGCTGTATCCTTTACTGTATTCAAGAAGTCTTATTCTATTCATTTACTCTGTTGAAGTATTGTTAATCTATTTCTTTGCTCTATTAGAGGACTGTTACTCTGTTCCATTACTCTGTTGAAGGAATGCTACTCTATTCCTTTACACTATTAAAAGAGTGTTTCTCTATTTGCATATTCCTGTCAAAGGATATTCCGTTATTCTTATTCCTTTTACTTATTTTTTTTTTGAGGGTATGTTACTCTATTCCTCTCCTTTTTTGAAAGAGTGTTATCCTGTTCCTTGACTTTTTGGAATGAATATTGCTCTATACTTTTACTTCATGTCTGTGTGTCAGTTGGTTACAGTGAAAGTGAAGATGAGGACGACATGACCTCGGTGGGCAGGCAATATGGTGGCAGTATCCAGTCTTTGACCAGCATCTCCTCCATGGATAGTACGTCATCGCCACAGCTGCCGCGACACAATATTAAGGAAATGAAAGGTCAGTTGCCCTGACTGAACTTGAACCTAGCAATAGGTCTTTTTGTTTAATGTCAGTGATTCAGATAATATATCTATCTGGAAAACCTAGGTCTTAGAGATGGGGCATTATCTTATCAGCCTGGCTATTTGTAGCTGTATAGGCAGACATATATCTAAAGTTGATGTAGTTTAGTAAAGAATACTTAGACAGTGAATCTTCATCTTATATAAGACTGTCTATATAAATCTGATCAAAATATCTCTGAATTTAACACCGTTTAGTTATTGTAGAATGTTGAGACTAACCGTTACTACTTATTTGATATGGTCAAGAATATAGCTGGATATAATATTATCTAGCCTTTCAAGAACAGTAAAACAATCTATCTCATTTTATCATTATCACTATTTGTGTTGAAGATGCTTATGAATTACCATAAAGCTCTAGCACCATGTTCAAAAAGTTACTTATGCACTTAGTGTATCACTGTGACATCTATCTCTCCAGATACTGTTGGTGCTAGTACAGAAGAGCTCCACACCATGTACAATGTCCTGCGCATCCATGATTTAACCATTGACGGTAAGAATAAGGTGCAGCAGAGGATGAGTCGGTGCACAGCTTCCTCAGCACTCACACATGTGACCAATCAAACAGAGGTAGACAAAATGCGCAAGTTAGAGTCACTCAAGAGAACGTTGCGGGTATGTATAACATGCAGTCATATTAAGCCATTTTTACTATCCTCGAGATTTTTTCCCTTTCCCTTGCTTATGAGATATAAAACAAACATTGTAAAGAAAGGGAAAAAAAAAACATTTTTGCATCCTTTTTTTCAAATGTGTGCAACAAAACATGGTGAAAAAAGTATTCAGATAACAAGAAACATTTTCATATCAGGAATTTTGTAGAATTTTCACAATGGAAAAAAGCTTGATGGTTTTTTTGTGCTTTACAAATGCTTATTTCAAACTGGAAGCGGAAGCCAATATGTCCTAGTGTATCAGTGTAATTTTATTGTTTAATTGTTTCAGGCCAAGGAATTGGAACTAGAAGAAATTGATTCCCTGATGAAGAAGCCGATGACTGCTTCAGAACTCCATCACTTTGCAGAGACCCATGAAGTTGAGTCTGCCAGTAAAGAGGATTCCACATAAACACTCAAATAATGAAATGAAACTAGTGTGATTAAATGAACGAGAAGAAATGGGAGCCCTCAACAGTACTCCTCACATTACTGAATTGATGCATTTTAATCCCTTCATGACCTATATGATGAACACTGTACAGCATTTTATTTTAAATAGTAAAAGTGCAGCAATGAAAGCAAGAACCAACTTACACAGTGTTCCATTGAATGTCCACCTGTGTATATTGGATTTTGGCTTGGATTCTACATGAGAGCACATAGACGAATGAAGTGCTAGGGCTGGACTTTACTGTTTGTGATTGTTGATCAAACTTTCAAAGTGCCAAGATGCTGCACCGCTCACTGTGTATTCTCTTTGCGATATTCATTATAGGAGATTCGCTGATTGTATATAATGCACAATAAAAAACAAACAGACATTGGTGTCGTGAAGGGATTAAATACAATGTAGTTCATTTCCATGTGCATCATATGAAACCCCTGGATGGAAATATTTGTTCATACTCAGATGGACGGATTGGGATGGGAGCAGTACATTTTACATGCATTTGATATAAACATATGAGTTGACTTTGTGTCTGGAATATCACAGTATCCATAATTCATGGAGATGCAGGGCTATGAGAATCACATTCACTATAGACTGATGTGAATGCTGTCATTTTTTTTTCTGAATTTACAGTAGTGTTAATGACAAGATATAAAGCATAGGAATCTTGAGAGAGCTGAAACTTGCTGAATGACTCCTGCGCTATGATGTCAACAGAGAATCACAGATTTACTTCATAGATAATTAAATTTTGTGTTTCAATTTATGAAGGTAATCTAAAAGTCATCAATAACTATAATCTTGAATTTTAGTAATTTCATGATTGTCTGGAACAACAGTTGCTAAACAGTTTTCTTGTGCTAGAAGAAGTTCAAATAATCTGTTCTTACGCTTTGTACCAAACAAATATCTTCAGGCTGGCTTGTCATAGATTAACTTGGCTGGGCCATCTTAAGGCATGATTTCTTATATAAGATCATACTTCGTAGAAGGCACACCTGAAAAAGTCAGACCATGCAAGGCTTGGATTGGTCAGACTGTCATCACATTTCAGTTAACAGCAGGAGACTGAGGGCAATGGAAATCCTTGACATTCATCTCTTGCATGGCATTCCAGTGAATTTGCTGTAGGAATAGTGATAATGATGATGAAGGTTGATGCTGTGATTTAACTGTTAGTAATTCATCACAACGGCACTTCCTGGTCAGCATTATAGAAATAGTGCCACCTCTCATCAGCTCATTTGTCATGCATTGAAAAAACAGCAGGAAGGATTAGTAAGAGGATTAGGAAGAGCTGGTAATATGAAGCTGTGTAGTGTTCTTGTTGTGTTTAGTGCAGAACACAGTTAACACATCATTACAATCATTTTTTTCATGATGTGGAATTTTTTCTTCTGGGTTTGCTTGTAACTTGTTGATAGGGTGCATGTCTGACTAGGTCCCATTTTGTAAATGTCTTTTCCTGTGAGAGATTATGGATTTTCTGATATTGTGTCTTCATAGAAAGAATCAGTGTGTCATGAAAAGGATAGCCTAGCGGACCCAGTTGCACATAGGGAAAGAGTGGAAGATAAAATGCATAGAAAGTATTAAGGAAAAAGAAATCATCACCCATTTGGTTTTTGTCTCCTTCCAGCAAATGTGTAACATTGACAAGAACATCAGCTAATGTGTAACATTAAGAAGAACATGATATCATTAATTTTAGAATGGCATATTAAATGTATGCTGAATGCAGTGGTTTAAACGGGTGACTGTTCAAGACTGTGCCTTTTTCAGTATCGTTCACTAGATAATATCTTGAGATTGATTTGATTGTTATGCCAGGTGAAGTTAGCCTTACAACCTGGGAAAGGTTTTCTGTGCCTGTTGCTTGTCTATATGTGTCATGTGTGTTGGACAAAGTTGTCATGCGATCGTGTGGCGATGAGGTGGGGATTTGCCATCAAGCACTCAGACATATCATTTTATTGTTGTTTTGTGTGTTTTATATGATCTGTCTGCATACATTTGAGGAAGTTTATTTGTGTGTAATACATTTGAGGAAGTTTATTTGTATGGCATGGCATATTGAAATAGTATATGCAGCATGTTTTGTGAATGAAATGGTAATTGGGGCAACATATTGTAAATATGATTAAATTTGACAAAATTTCATGCTGGAGTAGGTGGTCAAGTCACTATTTGGCTGAAAAAATGTAGTGTTTAGACCTTATATCTATCTGAGACAGCAGTTTTGGAATATTCACTTTGTGAAAGTGAACAATTCTGTTCACATCATCACACATTATATGTACATAATATTATCTGCTTGATGATCTAAGAATCTAAAACATAGGAAGGAATCATGATTGTTCACTCTGTGAAATGAGATCGTGAGTTGAGATAAATGACGAAAATGACTAATTTGTCCTGCAATATTTTCCATTCTTTGAATAATTGCCTTTAATGTCAAGTATTGCAGTGTCATCTTATAGAGCTCTTTGATGTTAATTTTTTCACTGTGACATAGCTTGAGATGCTCAGTTAAATTCTGTTGATCTTTTCAGTACATTTTCTATTGTTTGATTATGATGTATTTGTTAATCTTTTGATTGCCCAGGGCCCAAAATTTTTATTATTATTCTTAATTTTGGCTTGAACTGTTGGCCATGGATGCAACAATTAGGCCTACCTAGAGAACCAGCCCAAAACAACCCATAGAGGTGCCCAAATGTTTCATAGCAGATCTACATTATAGGCATATTTTAGCCATATTTTAAATGACAATTTGGATACAATTGAGATTGTTAAGTGGGCAATCAATATACTGTCTCATTCTTTACAAACATCACAGGTTTAAGTAAGTGGAGAGCAAATGCAAGCTTTGGAGCATGTGATGTTCTTCTTATAGATGATTGAAACTGCATTATGTACTATTGCTGCAATAACTTTATCTCTAGAGAAAAGTGGCAGTATATCAGATGTTGGTTTGGGTTTGATTGTTAAAGAGAGAAAAAAAATTATTATGAAGTGAAGATTATTAATACAGTTCAATCAGGCATTCTAATTAAGCTTGGAAACTGATGCTCGTTGAAGATACACTGCTGTAGATTGTATTAACTTGAAAGAATTTGAAAATGTATTTGAAAAATTAGTATCATTGTTGTTTGTGACATTTATTTGTAGATCATTTGCAAGATATCTATAGTCTAGCATTCACATAATTGCGGAATTTTGTTTGCGCCATATTGTTGAAAAGAAATAAAATTTGGCTAAATTGTATTCCTATTTGTTGGTGGAAAATAGGCATTAGGGATCTTACTTCTGTTCGTGTCAAATGTGCATGATACATTTATCTGTCATTGTGACATTATTATGCACATTCTGAAGTATTGTCCATAAAATGACAGAATCAAGTGATAAAGTTATTGCAAAATTTTGTGCAGCACATTTAACCTTTGATGCAGGACACAGTCTCATAAACCACATCAACTGTTTTATTATGTAAGTTTTTGGCTAATATCAATGACAATTAAATACTGAATTTTCGTTCTAATCTGCACATTCTTCCATGGCAAACTGATGTGTAATTTTCTCTTATTTCATTGCATCATTAACAATTAACGGAAGCTTTTCACGTCTTGATCATATCGTGAAGTGAGACACTGTAATAGCATATGAAATACATAATAATCTTTTTTTTATCATGTATATGTAATTTTTACGATGAATGACAGTTATTGATTATTGTTTTATGTTTGATTTATGATTCTGTTGTAGTAGAGTTCATTTTGTTATTGCTTGACTCTTTTTGTCTCTTGTCAATATTAAGAGCACTAACAGCAAGGGTGGTTACACTTGTAATACCATGATTTGAGATCTTACAGCTGTCAGTTTCATGTTACATTCACATTGAATAAAATACCTGTTGTGAAGTAAATTGCAAATATTTGTTGATGGTGTTCAAATTCATATCTTACCTGTCTTTTGCTGCCAGCCAAGTTATCGTTGGTTTACTTTTAAAACATTTATTATTAAACACTTAAATTAACATAGCAGTCAAATAGATTTTAGTAGTTCACCAAGGAAACCAGCAATTTTGATGGATCTTTGACAAAGAAATGTCATTGTTTTATGATCTTTCTAAATCTTTCGGTGCAGAGACCACTGTTATGAGTACACAGAAATTAACACAACCACTTATCTGTTCTTAATAGTTATATTAGACCAGGTCTGTGATACCAAGAAACCATGACTGCTGATGTTTTGAAACATTTATCTTTTGAATGTTGTTTACTTATTAATTCAAACTAGTCTTTTCCATTCTTTTTTTTCTGTAATGTTTGACTCTTAAGCCACAGGAAATGATTTATTGGCCTATGTAGTCATAGTAAGGATATTTTGCTTGTATAACATGAGATTACTGGTCTGCTGTAGAGTGCAATACCATTAAAGATGTAAAACGGTTGATGACACTGATACCAATGTGTTCAACTCTTTAATTTTGAGTGGCAGATGAGAGAACCAGATTTTAAAATTGGATGAATGACAATGTGATGGACATAAAAGTTGCTATGTTATAGAAAAGCTTTAACTGAGGGAAAGCAAATGAATTTTATCCTGCAAACGCTTATGAAATATACAGTTCTGCTAAATAATTATATATACCTGCAAATACATGTACTGAATTAGACCTATGGAAAAGGAAGAACACAGCAAAGTGCCAGGCAGATGATGTGTGAGGAAGAAAAATACAGGATTTTGATTATTCTAGATCTGCAACAACATTTTCATCCAATGCTGTGTAAACGTCTATGGATTATTATGGGAATAGTTTATCTTGAGCCACAATGCATAATGTAATCAAGGTAACCAGAGGTAAAACGCATAAACTATTAAAAGAACAATATCAATAAAATACTGCCAGGGATAGATTTACACCAACATGTCATTTATCATTCTGTATACAGGTAATTTTATCTTTGTCACAAAAACATTTGAGACATGACATCATGAATGAGTTTTTAATATTACATAAAAACTTATTCATTTGCTTTTCTGTTGGTGAAAAAATTTTTTATTCTGTCTTGAGTAGAAGATGACATATTGGCAATTAAAGAATATGGGGTGAACTGCTGCTGCAGCTGAATTTAGTTAGAAAATGACCAATATCCTTATCAATCCTCATTTAGATCATGTCACCAAATTACAGTTTTTGGAATTTTATTTAGTACATTTCAACAAATTTAACTCTGAAATATATTTTTGAATGGATGTAGAAGGGATTTGGGCCAAAAAGAAAAAAGTACATTAAAAAAAAATCACTCGCTTTGAAAAAATTGTCATTTCTCCATCACACCAATTTGACGAGCACCTGATTTCATTGTGTTGCGACACATCTCATTTGTCGATGACAGAAGAAAAAAGTGCTTCACTGTTCGCTCTCTTAACTTTTAATTTGTATCTGTGGCATTCAACCATTCATTCCTCAACTTTTACTCTTTCTTTCACTTTTGACAATGCTATGCTATCATATTTATTATTATAAATAACCAGAATGCACTGGTTGATAGAACAATTTTATTGACAATGATAGTATAAAACAAATTCCAGTGTCAGAGAACCCTTATACAGCATACAATTGTGAAATCCTCTCTTCCTCATAAACAAAGTAAAAAATAAAAGGATAAACTTGGAAGGGGGGGGGGGGAGGGGAAAAGGGAGGAATCTATTTCCATCTAGGAATAGTTGACATTGTAGAAATTGTGACAAGATATTCTTTCCTCACTCTACCCAAAGTAGAAGTCAATGACATCATATACATTTGTGGCTCTTATCGCAACTCGGATTTCACTGACACATTACACTGTTTACAGATGGAAACTGCTGTTAACAAAGACATAAATGAAATGTGAGCTTTCCTTCATGTTACCTCAAACTTAAATACTATGGTTCACCTAGTTTGGTCTTGTGCTTCCCACACAGACAGAAAATAAGCTTGCAACATTAAAAGTAAAATGCATATGTATAAGCAATGCACAAATAATGCAATGTATGTAGCCACTCACAAAATTTACTTTGATATCTACTTTAATAGACATGGGATATACATGTACACTCAAACACGGTTAGAACGAAATTTGCGGGGAATGGAAATCATTTTTGTTCTATCGCTAGTTTGTTGTATCCAGAGGCTAAATTGAAACAAGGATGCAAGTTAAATTATCGAATTACTTCCCCTGACTGAAGAGTGTCCACACCGCGACCTTATGTCTTAAGGCCACTCCATTTTCATTTTTGTTGTTCTTGTTGTTGAAGGTATACATACATATAAAATGTATGGTTATGTAGCTGTTATGTCGTTTGTGATTGTTTTTTTTTTTTTAAATTCTTCAAGACAAAGTGGAGTTTGAAATGCCATACTTTCTGCGGATATCCGACTTTTTCAGTAAACCTTCATCAACTTCACAAATCAGTGTCCTTTTGAACTGCAGCTATAAACCTGTTC
>JBCEWB010071486.1:0-13220 GCA_039654565.1 Peronia peronii | reverse complement strand
TCTATCTATCTATCTATCTATCTATCTATCTATCTATCTATCTATCTATCTATCTATCTATCTATCTATCTGTTTCCCTCAGAATATCAATAATTCATGCCATCTTCCTGACCACTCCCCCCTCTATCTCTGTCTGTCCCTTCCCGCCCCCTCCCTCCCCCTTCTCCCTTCCCACCACTGTTTTGTTGGTTTCAGAACGCCTTGCACTGCAAACCGTGTGCTTCTGAACTAACATCAGTAACAGGATCTCCATTTCATAATCCCCAAACACCAACTTCAGCAGCAATGCCGGCCGAGCAGTAAAAGCACTGACAGCTGTTCTCTCTGACTGCACGACCAATGCTGCTATACAAAGGTACGTCTCTACGGTTATGCTGACGGCTTGTTATATTTAAAAACAGCTCCGCACATTGAATAGCAGCTCCACTGACATTTAATAGCAGCTCCATTGACGTCCAATAACAGCTCCACTGACGTCTAATAATAGGTCCACTGACGTCCATTAACAGCTTCACTGACGTCCAATTGCAGATCCACTGACGTCCAAAAACAGATCCACTGACGTCCAATAACAGCTCCACTGACGTCTAATGATAGGTCCACTGACGTCCATTGACAGCTCCACTGACGCGCAATAACAGATCCACTGACGTCCAAAAACAGATCCACTGACGTCCAATAACAGCTCCACTGACGTCCAATAACGGATTCACTGATCTTCATTAACAACTTTACTGACGGCAATCACAGCTCCACTGACGTCCAATAAAAGAAAAAGGCACTGTGACATTAGCAGATCTACTAACATTACCTTTAGATGAGTGATCTTCTTGATGTCTGCTGCCATGTACTGAAGTTCGGATGAGGGTAAGATGGTGATGGTGGGTGAGGGAGGGGCAGGAGTGAGAAGATGGAAGGAGAAATAGCAAATAAGAGAACATAAATATATCCATGTCACGAATGAACAAGAAAGAAAGAAAAAAAGAATGTTTTTTTTTAAAAAGAAAGAAAAGCAGAGAGAAAATAAAAAGAGTAAGAAAAAAAAAAAACGGCAGGGACGAAGACAGGATGAGAGAAAGAAACACAGAATAATAAACAAACGAACAAATAAAAGGAAAATTCAATTTTTATGTCCCCCTCCCCCTCCCCCCTTTCCCTTTTTTCCCCAATTCCCTTTCATCAGCAGAAACAAAAAATATCTCGTCCCACAACCAAAAAACTATTTGATTTGTCCCGTGTCACAACAGGAGAAATTGACCGAGTCTGAAAAAAAAAAAAAAGAACTGACGAAGGTTTTCAGTACATTAGCATAGTCAGATTTGTACAAACCAAAAAATATAACGATCAACAACCAGCTGGACAAGACAACTACAAATTTTCTCTGAACATTCATGTATGTTACCGAAGGTGTGAATTATAGGAGAATATCATTCATTTCTCTTATCGTACCTTATCGATCCTATCTTATCTATATTATTTTTATCTCATCTTACAGGTGAGGGCCTGCACCCGTCTGGCGTTAATATTGTTCAACTCCAATCTCAACTCTAGTTTTGAGACTTATATGAAAAAAAAAGAAGAAGAAAAACACATGTTGTGTATCTGCTAAGTTATGCTTTGGAACTGAGCCGACACTGCAAATATCTTGCGAAATGGCCTCGTACATCAGTAACTCCACATGATACTCAACGTGTACATTTTTCTTTTAACAGTGTATCAAATAGCCACGTATAAGTTTGAAATTACATCACACACCACACACTGTCATGATGTGACCAAATTGTGACAGTGAATATTATAGAGTTACTGAAGGTAAAATCCGACACTGTGTTATATTTGTACAGATAGCTACACATTAGTCATTAAGGCTGTGGCTATCATAGTGCAAAGTGGACAATTCGTCATTGTACTGTCCCTATCATAGTGCAAAGTGGACAACTTATGCAGTGTTAAAACTGATGGGAATTTTGAATAAAATCTAATCTCTCAAAAGTTTCTTAAATGTTATTTAATAGCAATGGTGTCGGTGATGTCAGTGGTCCAGTGGTTGGATCTTCGGACTTTGGATCAAAGGTTCCGTGTTCGCATTACAACTGGTCGGGACATTTTGTCCTTGGAAAAGGCAATTTGGAAAATGCATTTTCGGACTCGATCCTGACAGAGAATGTTACTCTTAGATTGATAACGATTTGTTCGTTTAACCTGGTGTATGTTTTCAAGGAAGCTGAGCAGATAAACGATATCTATATATATATATGTGTTATCTATTACTTTTCCTGTAAATAAATATAGTTGAAACTGCACAAGGCAAGGAATGGAGGAAAATTATAATATATGTAATTGAAAGGTTTATGGACAAAGTATCCTACTGCTATGAAGATGCAACGAATCGTCGGCCTAAATATGCTGTCTTGTCTACATCTGCTAGATACTAGCCTATCCACAAGGTCGCCAAAACTGTTCGAACCCTAAAATAAATAACTAGATTTGCATTAACCCTCCAGGCCCAGATGTTGCTCAAATGCAAATCATAATTTGACCTTGAAGGACAAACGTGAAAATGAATAATATTATCTTTGTCGCACATGCATAAGGTAGTGGTGATTAAATCTGGGAGGAAACTTATGGAAGATTTAGACTGTATCTTTGATATATCTAAGACGTCTGTCGTGCTGGACTCTCGTTTCTTCTCCAACTATCGGCACTGAATGTAGCTCTGGACACAGGAGCCTCATAGATATGTATATCAAGTAAAATATAAGAGATCACATTTGTTCCTCTCAACGATTTCTAGCGCGGAAAGTGTTTATTCACCAGACCCAAAACTTTCTAGGCTGGGTCGTAAATCACGTTCGTAATATTGGACTATAGAAAGAAGATTGAACTGTTTCAGGCCGTTGTAAATTACAAAGCTTATCCAGGCCATTTGTATGACTAAACTATTATTATTAAACTTTAAAATTAAGTCGTATTTCTCAAAGTTCTGTTTAAATGTCATTTAATAGTCATGATGTCGATGATGTTGCTGGCCTAGTAATTGGATCATTGGACTTGGGATCGCAAAAGTTCCGAGTTCGAACTGACTCAGTTCGTAAAAAATTATCACACTTATCGAGATCATTTCTGTTGTGACTAAAACTTGACAGATATTTCAGTTATGGCTTCATATCTATTACCGGTCAATCCACAGTAAGACCTAAATGTTAAGAAATTGTCTGTGACAATTATTTGTATGTGTCAGTGCTGGGAAAGGATTAAAGATTCCTTGGATCTGAATTAGTTTTTTTGTTTGTTTGGTTTTTTTTTTCGTAGGATTGAAGATAAAGCTGTCAGCTGCTCATCGGAATGAATAAGTTAAACAGAAATGTTAAAAATAAATGCTTTCTATCTCCTTCCCTATCCCTCTCCCCTCCTTCACCTCCCTTTTTCACCCTTAAAAATTCCCATCTTATTATTTGTTCTGCTACCTTTCCCCCTCCAACCTGCTCGACCACTAGGCCTCTATCTTAGTCTTCAGAATGACGTCTTTCATTACGATAAATATGCAGCAGATTAGAGGCACACTCGCGACGTACGGCTGTAGAAGGCCAGCTTCCTTATTATGTAGAACTTCCAGATCTCTATGCTTTAACTCACACAGCGTCCTAACTAACCAAGTGGAGAGAGAGCTAACTTCTCCCTTCACCGGCCAGAACTTAATCATCATTAAAAATGTATGGGCATGACCTATTGACAAGGCCGCAGGGCTTAAAGATACCTGGGCCAGCCAACCCTCGCCGCTCTCGATCGCCGGATGTGATGGATGGCAAGATAAAGGGTCGCTGATTTAACCCGCTAATTTGCCTGCATGGCCAAGCCCCGCGGTCATGCAAGAGCGACCACGACAATAAATGACCGCACTCAGTCATTGTAAAGTAAACCACACATATTTCTTCTCTTCCAGAAAGATCTCGGCAGTCATGAGGTTCATTATTGTTTAAGAGCCAAAAAATATTGCAGAGTTTTAGTTAATTAGGTATAAATCTTACCCTCTATCTGGCAATTCTCAATGTTTAGCTCGGGTTTATGATTGCAATTAATGATTATATGATTAATTATAGCCTACTCTTTAAAGATACATGCATTTTCTTTTTCACTAGTGAGAGGAGATTCTCCCCAATCAATAGTCCTCAAACTTGGTCTCTACTTTATGGTTATGATTAACAATTATGATTAAATGTGGCGTATTTTACAGTTAAGACCAGCATATAATATTGCAATATTTGTCATGAGTGAGTGAACGCTTTCTAACTAGAATGGCGGTCACAATTCCGTCATTGCTAAATACTTTGTAGTTTCACTCTGATGTCTGTTTTGCAGAAAAATCAAGAATTTTCTTTCCATTTCATTTATATAACCACTACGAAACTATGTGTTTACAAGTGTTATAAAGATAGAACCAGATCTATAACGATTTCTAACAATTATAAGTATAAGGACACCAACAGAGGCAGGCAAGCGCTTAACGATTTCAAGAAGTCGATAAAAAGAACAAGCAAACCAAGCAAGCAAGCAAGCAAGCAAGCAACCAACCAACCAACTAACTAACCAACCAACCAACCAACCAACCAACCAACCAACCAACCAACAAGACAAAACAATATAACAAAACAAAAGCCAAAGTCAATCTTTGCTATAAATCAGATGTCAGACAATCATCTAATCGCCCCAACCTACATTTACCGAGAGACTCAAGCTTGAGGGGTTTTTTTTTCATACAACGGAGCGCCAGCACTACAATAACTGTGGCTACATTCACATATATTAGCTATCGTATCAATGTTTCCATCTGTGACACCCAGTTGTGGATTTGCCTATCAATTCGAATATGATTAGCAAAGCCTGGTTATCAACAAATCTCATAAAGACAACATATAAATCATATCCGATTCCGTTTTTAGGGGAATTTGGAATATCAAAATGACATTTACCCCATCTGAACCTGGTATCCCCATCATCATCATCATGGCATCATCATCATCATCATCATCATCATCATCATCATCATCATTTAACAAAAACGTCTTAAAGTATAAGACGACTGCCCACCGGCAAATAATAAAGTACACATAAAAGAAGTAAATAACAATATAAAAAAACTCGATATGGTACAAATTGAATGTTGGTATCACCAACAAAATGTTTGAACCTTGTTGGTTTTTCTTCAAGCCAATAAAGAAAACATGTAAAATGTAAACAAGGTTTTGCTGTATATGAAAGAAAATGTTAATTAAAATGATTTCACCATCATCATCATCGTCATCATAGTTCTACACAAAGTGTTTTTTTTTTTTTTTTTCTGTGTAAAACGAGTATCTCATTTGGTTACTACGGTAAAAGCAATTACAAAATTAATTTTACTTGTGTGTCATTAGCCAATAATAGTGTGCTTAAAAAATGCAATAGTCTTTATTGGATTTCCATATCCCTTCTTTATTAGAGAGAGACGTTACTGTGTACATAGTAATGTTTTTCCATGTTTCAATTTATTATTACTTCTGATTCAGCTCTGCCAACAGGCAACGAAAATATAGCATTGATGGTGATGGTGATTACAATGACAACAACTACATCAACAACAACAAAAAAACAGCAACAACGATAAAAACAACAACAACAACAACATCAAGAAAACAGACGCTATGTTTAGAGAGGAGGTCAGGATTGACGTGCAGCACAAAGTCTCTCCACTGTCCATTGTGTTAATACCAGCCTCAGACACTAAGGCGATTACAATCTTCTTAATTATGCAAAAGGGAAAGAAAAACCCTCAAGCATAGCAAGAGAGATGGAGAGAAAAGGGGTCTGGAGAGAGAGGGGGAGAAATAAGAGAAACACAGGCACAGCCAGAGAGAGAGAGAAGGAATAATGAGAGAGAGAGAGAGAGAAGAAGAGAGAGAGAATAAAGAGGAGGGAAAAGAAAATGTAGCATCTAAAAGAAGGAATGGTTGAAAAAAGAATAGAGAGAAAGACAGGGGCTAAGACGTAAAAGAAAGAGGAGGGAGAAGTGGAAGGAGAGAGAGAGGAGAGAGATAGAGAAGAGAAAAAATAAGAATATTGGGGAGAGCTGAAAAAGAGGAAAGGGACAAAGAGAGAGAGAGAGAGAAGGGACAGATAGAGAAGATAAAAAATACCAGGGAGATCTGAAAAAAGAAAGGAAAGAGAGAGAGAGAGAGAGAGAGAGAGAGAGAGGTGGCGGATCAGGGAGAGAGACTGATGCTAATTTGTACCACAAACATGTCGAAAGATAGATAGAGCTAGTTAGAGACAAGAGGGAGAATTGGAAAAAAAGAGGTAGACCGGGAGAGGGAGAGGGAGAGAGAGAGAGGACGAGGGAAAAGGAGAGGAAAAGAGAGCGGCAGGGATGGGCGAGGAGGAGCTGAGACAAGTGTTAGAGACGGTGGACTACAGATGACCCTATCGATAACCAATTCGGGAGACGCTAAGCAAACGAATAATTATTAGTCAATTTTCGGAGCAGGGACACGCACACACACACATACAGAGACAGACACATGCACACACACACAGTCACAAACACATACACACATACATGGAGAGAAAAAGAAAGAGAGAGAGAGAGAGAGGGTGGTAGCGAGTGTGGGATGGTGTCGGGGAGAGGGGCAAAGGATGAACGGTTGAGAAACATTAGGCCCCTAGGGGGAATAGACAACATAGTCAGCGGGGAATGACTAACTATCGCCACCATCTGTTAGAAATCCGCTAAGCTATGGAGAGGGCTCGTAAGATACTATATCACCCCACGTCTTCAGGGTAACCCTAATGGTGTCAGAGGAAACTACTAGAGTGTTAGCCGTTTCTATTACGTATTTATTGATGTTTAACCCTCTTGAACGATGACATTGTAAGCCTTCTGTTTTTTAGTTCTGAATTCCTGCACTGATTCCGTGAAATTAGTCTCTCATTTCACTATTACCTTTCTTCGATTTTGGTAGTGTTAAAACCGTTTACATCCTCTCTGACGCCTTTCTCCCTATGTAAATTTGATTTTCACTGTCATGTTTCTATCACTTCAGTGCCCCATTCAATACATTCCAAAATGCTAAAAGACTATAAAATGCAGTAATTTTGTAGGTCATCCTGTGATAAGTGCGAAGATAGAAGAGAGGACGGGGGTTGAGACATTTAGGAGTCCCAGGAAAAAACCAGCTGCATTTATTAAAGATCCCATTCATGTCAAGGATGTGTACCTTCATATTATAGGCGCAACAAAACATAAGAGTTCTGGCTTCGGTACTATTTCATGCCTGAGCGGATAGATGAATAGATACGGCAGGCATCTTGCGGTGATTCATGTCTTGGTTAAATATGAAATAATTCTCAGACATACGACAAAGAAATACGTCTTCTGCGCATTTATTAATTGCATTATGCAGGAAATTCCCGCCGTTCCCTTCTCTATTCACATATGTCCGCCCCCTCTCCCGTTCTTCAAACATTATTCATCCATTCATCCATCTATCCGTAAATCGATCCATCGATCCATCCATCCATCCATCCATTCATTCATTCATTCATCCATCCATCCATCCATCCATCCATCCATCCATCCATCCATCCATCCATCCATCTATCCATCCAGCCGGCCAGCCAGAAGGGAATGAAACTGTTTGTATATATCTTTTTTTTAAAAATTGGTTAGAGAGCTAGAAAATCATGTCACAAGGTCAGTAAATTTCACTTGGAAGAGAGAAAAAATTAAAACCACGTCATTACAATTAATAATTATGAACAGTGAGACACCAATAAGAAAATAAAACAAAAAACAAAACATAACAAACCAACAACAAACAAAAACAAACAAACAACAACGAAAAACGAAAAAAAAAAAAAAAAGACACGACAAAAAATCTAACAACATAAACTAAGAAATAAGAATGGACATTAAATCTCTACAGTCAAGCCAACCATATCTGATGCTCTTCAAAAAGAAAAATTACCTCAAATTCAAAAGACTGAAAGCTTAAGAACAAAGCAAATGAGTGGTGAAGGTGAGTATGTAATTTTAGAGTGAGATTTTCCCTCGAGCCCAATCTTCACTCAGCACAAATGATCTGATTGTAATAGTATTTGAGCGCCTGACAGGCAACCGCCTTAAATGCTGCCCAAGAAGCTGAGAACGTTTATGATATCTTCTCCGGGTCTGTCGGAATCACAGCAGATTGTAAAACACTTAGATCTGGTACGGGAATACGCGCTATATAAATGTTATTATTATTATTGTTTTGGAAAGTTAATGTTGATCTGAGACACTATGAATATTACGCTTTAAAAAACTGCCCTGGTACTCGGAGTACTAATATCAACAACGACAAACTTCAATGATAACATACCAAAAAAACAAACAAACAAACAAACAAACGAACAAACAAAAACAAAAACAAAAAAAAAATAAAATACTGATGTCGGCAGCAATAACGACAGGCACAACAAGAGATGTAGCACCGACAATAACAGCAACAACAACAGCAACAACAATAGCAACAACAACAACAACAACAGCAACGGCATCTCAGCAACGATAATGGCTTTTGCAGTTATAGAAGTACCACCAGCCCCAACAATGACACAACAATAATAATACCCGTAACTATGGTAGCTATAGCATCGATCATCATAGCAACTGTAACAACAAAACATCCAGAGTATAAAACGCCAATAACAATAACAACAACCTACAATACTGGATAGAATATCAGCAGCAACCACGATAAGAACTACACTTAATTCAGCAGCTGATATCAACCACAGCAATGAGAACTATAATAACAAACGCAGTATCAATAACATTACTAACAAAGACACAACAGTAGCATCAACAACAACGGCATCACAGCATCGAGGGCATTTACCAACAATAACTACACAGCATAAATAATATAACGCGAACGGCAGCAATAACAATTACTAACAACAGCAACAACGACAACAACAACAAAAACACTCCCAGTTGTAACACATCTGACCCATCAATATAGAAGTACACACTGTGTCACAAAACACAGTGATAACCTCGCCGTCGATGTCATAACGTTGAGCATCAGCTATTCAATTCTGTCCATCACCCACGCCATTAGTGGGACATCCTCCTCCCCTCCCCTCCCTCCCTTCCTTCCTTCCTGGTTGCCACTCCCTACTCCCCCCATTTTTTCCTCACTTCCACCTCCCGCAACCCCACTCCCCCTCCTTTCCTTCCTCCATCCCTCCCTCCCTTAGTTCTTATTCCCTTCCTCATTCTCTCTTCCACCCCATCATTCCCACGCTTCAGCTTCCCCCTCTCTCCTTTCTCTTCTCTCTACTTCCCACTTCACTCTCTGCTTATTCCTTTCTCTCTTCTTCCTCCCACCTCCCTACTCTCTCTCTCTCTCTCCTTTTCCTCCCAACAGTCGGAAGTGACGGGGAAGACCCCGAGAAAATATCGGAAATCCCAGATGAGGCAAATGTCATTCTGCTTGCTGGACACCAGTTCCCAGGAGATGTCAGTCTGCCTCAATGGCCACCAGGTCAGCGTCCAAGAGTGAGCGACGCTAGCGCTTTTTTGTCCCCCCCCCCCCGCCCCGTCCTCTCAATCCTCCCCTTCCTCTATGCCATCTTCCCCTTTCCGCCTTTTCTTCTTCTTCTTCTTATTGTTATTAGGAATTTCACTCCAGGTTTTTGTGCATTCTTCTACTTTGAATTTTTATTCTCAGCTCCTAGCGTTTTGATTTTTTCATTGAGAGTCATTTGCTATTAGATATTATTATAAGCCAATGTCTCCTGTGAAATATATATATATACAACAACAGAATTAATTGTTTAACAAGGACACCAACAGCTGCATCAACAGCACCAGGGATGGTACTTACCACAACGATAACAACAATTTATTATATCAACAATAATAACAACAGTAAATATTTTCGATAACAAATAATAACTCTAGTCTTGACTCAACTTTTGTAAAAATTGTTTTTTTTTGTTTTTGTTCTTTTGTAGCTTTTTGTTTGTTTGTTCATATGATTCTTGTTGTTTTATATATATTGCTATCGTTATTTTTACAACTGACGGGAAAAAAGTCATGTGTCGGCATTCAGTAAAAGAAGCCTTAAAAACTGATATATTTTGGGTTGTTTGCCAGCGAGAAAAAGTTTTAAGACTTTCGTTTAAGACTGCAGGTTGTCTGCAAGCTGTAGTTGTCACAGAGAATAACGAAAGTCTCTACAAGACAAGTTTCTGAGACTTCTCAATGTAGTTTTGCTTGGTCTAGATGCATTATGCCTTTCCTTTTTTTCAGTCTTCATCATTAAGCACTTCTGTTGTTTCTTTTTTAGCCATTCTTTCTTCTCTCTAGTATTTTCTTGGAGGGAGTCCTTACATCGCCTTTTTTCTCCTTTATCCCTTTTACTTTCTTGTCTTTCCTATAGTCTTCCCCTGCCTGTCTTTCGTTAACTCTTTTATTTTCCCTTCATCCTATTCCCTCCTTCCTTTCTGCGTCAATTTCTTTCCTTTTATTCTTTTCTTCTTCATTCTCTCCAAGAGTTTTCTTGTTTTATACTTTTTCTTGTTCCATACTTTTACTTCCGTTGCAGCTTGTCCATTTTTCTTTCTCTTCGCTGTTTCAGTGTTTCTTTTGCCACAAATGCAGCTATTTCTCCGTGACCGTGAGATCTGTGACATGGTCTGTCAGTCTCTTGTCTCAGCCAGCATGTTACTCACGTCACGCTTCGGAGAACATCTTCCCTTGGTCTGGTCCAAAGAACATTGATATAATCTAAAATTGTCTTAAATACATAATGGAAAGGATTGTTACCAAGATGTGACGAATTATTTTATGTAATATGATATTACTTTGTTTTATTTTGTTCTATTTTAAATTTCATTTTTTATTTATTTATTTATTTTCATTTCAAGCCAAGATGATAATGTCATAGGAAGAATAATACAATCTTTGATACTATGTCTCTGTTTGGTCTCCCACACACGTTGTCGTTTTGGCATCTTATGAGACACGAGATCGTGAGAAAGACCAGGGTGACCTGACAACGTCTCTTTGCGTTGATCACTGAATCTAATACACTATCTAACAGTGTCATCTCCATAATACATGTAATCTTTTTCATCTTCCCTCCCCATCTCCCACTCCCCCATCCCCTATCCTCCACACATCCACCCTCACATTTGGCCAATCCCCCTTTTTCTCCGTCGGGTTCCTCGAAGATCTTGCTTGATAAACTAACCCAATCCGTCCCTAATAATAACAATAATTACAATCTTAGATTTCTCTATTCTATTCAAAATTTTAATGCGTATCTTTTTCTTTTTCTAACTTCTCCTCTCCCCTTTTAATTCCACTTACTTCTGAAGAAGGCGCTAACTTTCTATAATATCCCTATTTTGCATAACAATCTTGTTCCACAGTTGACATTTCTCTATTAGTGCAAGTTTTACACTTCTCTCAGCTTAAGACGTTATAAAGGAAAACCAAACAGAGCATGAATTAAAAAACAGATTGATAACATAGACAGACACAGATCAATTATCTTTTGAGATAAAACACAGCTGGAATCCTTAGCTGTTCTTTTGAAAGCTGTTCAGATTCAATTAGGAGAAGAGTTCGTGATCGCCTGGGCTGCATAGGACCACGGTATGAAGTTCCTGGGATGAAAAGTACTTAAGTCCGTTTTGAGAAAATTTATGTCAAAAATAAGAAAGGTTTTCTTTCCGATGTCACAATTATGCCATTGTTGGTTACTCCAGTTTTATGTCACATGGCTATAGAGATACATGCATCTTAAATTTTGCGTGTTAATCTCCCATAGATTTTTTTTCTTTTCATTTTGGGCTTTCTCGAGCTTGGCTTAAAATGTGTGAACCTTGACTTGCGTACTTTTCATTCTAAAGGGTTTTATATAGTTATGCACTCTCATTTTCCCAATGCCCGTCACGGTGGCAAAGAGTGAAAAGGTTAGAGAGCGTGGGATAGGTTGAACGGCATTTCATAAATACATAAACTGTGCCGATTATCCGATAAGGCAGGATTAAAGCTGTTTTGAAGTAAAGAGCCCATAAAATGTAAAGCCATTGATGGAGTAAGCGCAATAGAAGGTATTGAAGATGTCTGAGGTCGATCAAAGCTGCTCTTCATCAGCTTCACTTGCTAATAACAGTATGGTACAGGGGAAATAAGGCCGACTATATGCCACAGTTAATCGTTGTATGCTGATGCCGTAAGCGATTGGCTACAGCCAGTAGTTCTACATGTATGCAAGCTATTGTACTCAGGACAGATAGATATTCGAGTGCAATAGAGCAGCCGACATCCAGGGAAAGAGGGATCGCAGAAAACGGGGATTCATCCCTGCGGGATCCATCTCATGTAACATGTCTGTGGACGTTTTTGAGCCTCAACAATTAACCTTCATTTGCACATGAGAATCCATATCAACAAATGACCTGCCTGCCCTCTCATCCGTCCGACGCAACGGAAAAACCCAACAATACGCTACAAATGGATCCTGTATCATTGTTGTAAGTAAAAGCCAACATTAACCGTTTTCACACACGAATAAATATATCACGTAAACGTGTTTGGAGAAGTATGAGTAAAGTTCCATTTTTGAGAGCCTTATAGTACTGTTTTGGAATTGTATATAAGAGGGAACGGGACTGTTCACAGCTAGAAAGTGGATTTTGTTTTTTTAATTCAAGAAGTGCATTGGCAATGCATACAGACAACAGAAGATGTATTAATGTAGTGTGGTGGATTCTGGGACAGCTCGTGAATTGGCAGTTATGAGAGTGTGACATTGGAAGAAGGGAGGGAGTGGAAGGGGCGTGGGGGTGGGAGCGATACGAAGGATGGACCAACTTTTGTAGGTCATTGTGATAAGAAATGAAAAAGGAGAAAAATATTAATAGTAGTAATAATAGATTAATTATAAAATACAATTCAAAATATGCCGTGACATAATAAAGGAATAAAAGGTTGCTTTCCGATATCAGAGTGTAAATTGGGTGACCCTAATTATTTAATCATGCACCATTTTAAAAAATTGATGGGGAGTTGATCTGACCATAAATAGATAGACAGCCAGCCAAACGGACAGATAGACAGATAGATAGATAGACAGATAGATAGATAGATAGATAGATAGATAGATAGATAGATAGATAGATAGATA
>JBCEWB010071475.1:0-13220 GCA_039654565.1 Peronia peronii | reverse complement strand
GTTTTAGTTGAGAGATCTGTAATATTTCCTAGTTACATGTACATTATGACAGATTTGTTTGTTGTTTTTCTTTCACAAAGTTTCCTTCCGTGAAAAAAAAAATAAAACAAATAAAAAAAACAATCGATGCGTGTCACTTCACCATAATGAGTCAAGCTTTTCTGAAGTCGGGGCAATCCAAACTACATGTAGCTCTATGTGGACTACAAACTGAGGTAACTTTTTGCCACTGTTCTGCCATAATAGTCATATGGTCGTTAGAGTGTCGGTACTATTAGTCACACCTGTCAGATGTCACCGATGTTTCACATACATCACGTATAAACCGTAGACTGTCGATCCATCATGTCCTCCGTCATTCCCAGTTGACGTTTGACGTATGACGTCGATTTATTACAATGCAGTAGGCTACTGATGTCTATTCTGCGGGCCACCATGTCTTTTTGACCATCAAGCGCTTTCGAACAGTCAGTTTAGAGCATTCTCATAATAAGAAAGGACGCTAGTTTTCCGTGTGACAAAGTTTGTGAAAAGTCGGTTCCTTTTGCCTCTATGCTGACACACTTTGACAGAACGCCTTTTTGCCTGAAAATGGTTCAGGAAAATAGCGAATCAGTTTTGCAATCTTTCTTTAAATTTGGAGAACAAAATGTTTCAACATGTAAGGAAATACAATCCTAATACTGCAGTATCATGGGAAAGGCGCCATGTCAAAGCATGTCTGACGTATGTTACAAATAGACCCTATATTGAGGAAAGGACCTCACTTTAGTGGAGAGTCCACGTTTATGACTTTGTACATGTATGTATAATACAGAATTAATCAGCTGTAAAAAAAAAATAAAAAAATTACGTACTAAAGCCCTGCTGGGAATCCCAGCTCAACCAAATCTGCCCTGTCTTACAAAAAGACACTGTACAGTCATGTAAATGGGAAAAACCAGGGCAGTCGCGGTGCCTTTGATAGTTCTCCACATACGTGTAGCTCTGACTCCACCCATGCTGTTAGATGTATTTGTTTGTTTATTCGTGTTGGGGTTTAACGGCACATCAGTACGATTACGGCTACACTGTGCCAAATACGGTTAGATACGTTTACACGTCAAGAAGATGAGAGGAAAGATAGCGGGACAGAAGACAGGAGCAAGGAGAGAGAGAAGAGGTGTCACCCGTGGAACGCTTTTAGATATGTTGCTAGACAACCTTGGACTAAACAGAATAGTCGAGGTTACTGAATTCCCACCTAGATTCATAAATCTTGTAAAACAGTCAACTTGAAGGAATTTAAAGTGAAGTCTGACCTATGAAACGTCATGGAAGATTTTTTTCTTCTTTTTCAGGGTAGCGAGGGTGGCGGCAGCGGGGATGTTATGGCAAAACTGTTTATTGACTGTCTCTGATAATTTCAGCAAATTTATTCATGAAAACAAAATGTTTGCGAAAAGGGATGCGGAAAAAATTCCAGAGTAACGAGCAAAATGTTGTGACTTCACTCTATGAAAATAACCTTCAAATGGAGTTTACATTTGTGACGCTGATTAAAAGTTGAAAAATAAAATATATACATACGAGGTTGATAAAATTATCATCACATACAAAGATACAGATACAGAATACTTATAATTTAGATATAACCATATGAAAAAGTTCATTGTAAACAGCTCCTAAAGCTACCAGGTGCATTTTATATAATTAATATTATTGGCCCGCGCAGAAACAATATACTTAGAGCAGCCTTTTCAAGCGTTTCTGAGCAGTTGAAAAATAACAGTCAATATCAAACGTAATAACACAGAAGATGGTGTGACTGAATACATGTATAAATACTAATGATATAAGTTGTTTGTTTTTTTCTTTTGTAGTCAGTGAAATTATTTTTCTTTGCTAAGCACGGAAGGAGTAAGCTTATAACAAACATTGCAAAGGGGAAGCAAATCACTCTTGCATCTTCGGTTTGAAATACATGTATGTGGAAAATAAATAAATAAATATAAATTGTGGCAAAAACATCATAATGAAAGGGAAATATTTTCATCATTTTAGAATTTAGTTTATTTCCTATGAAAAGTTATTTGCCAACTATTTATGCTGTTGTTGCTGTTGGTTTCAACAATGCTCGTTCTGTTTTACACATGTAGACCTCTTGTCTTATGCCTAATGAAGAAACGTAATTTGGTCTACAGAAAAACTGGTCACTTTGTGACCCGTGCTGGCAAACAATCTGATCTAGCATTACCTAAGATTGGTAAGAAGTTCCCAGTGACGGCAAATGTAGGACATAGGCCGTGTCATTGGTTTGCCCAAAACATAAAAAATACAATACATGTACATACATACATGTAGTGGACATCATTTATCTTAGTTTAGTACTTATACGCAGCTGTAACCACTTGACACACTGAGGTCATACTACAACCACTCCTTCTAAGAGCTTATGCTTAAGACTAGCAATCACAAGAGAATGAGAAAGATGTTTAATCTTAAAAGATCTTTGTCTTCACTAATATGTACCATTGGTTTACAGGTACATGTATATATGTGTACTAATATGAAATTTATTTTTGTTCGTGATAATAAAGAAGTATTAATGAAATAACCACTACAAAAACTTAAAGTAAATTAAAAAAACAACATTATAATAACTAGTCAAAAAAACACAATCGTACTTAATAACACAATACAAGTATAAACGGCGATTCAAATCAACAATAGCAAAAAATACAAGTAAAAAATAATGATCATAATAAAAACCCTACAATTTAATACTGTCTTTGAGAATAATCTCTAAATCAACTTGCATGCTATACTCATGAATAAATTTAATTGTGCAAAATCAACATACAAGTAAAATAATCGACTAGTGACTGTTACAAACTGTGATCTCTGACAGATTCTACAGAGATAAAATAAATAGATGTAAGCAAGACTGGGCTAACCATTAAGCAAGATAAGCACCTGTTGTTTAGGATATCAACAGAAAGAATAGCACGACTGAAAAAAAAAAAAAATTTAATTAAAACAACAACAACAACAACTTTGGGGAACACTATTCCATCAGTATTCATAATATACATGTACATGTAGTTCATTTTCATAGAAAACTGACATAACAAAACACAAGTGCAAAACAAATCTATTAGGCTTTCAAGAGTTGACGTTTAAAGACGATGACAAATCTATATTTTAATCCATGCATTTCAGAAAAAACAAAACAAAAAAACATTCAGATAAGGACTTGGAATAGGGGGTTTCTCGAACTGTAATAGACAATTCTTTCTACAGGCTGAAAATCGGCAAAACTTCAGCACTACTGACAACAGCAGTTACATCAGTTTCAACTGTATGTGTTACTAGTCCATGAACTGTACAAAATGAAATAAGATTCGCATGTCCAAATGCTCTGTGGCTCAATATAAACATTTACTAAACAAGTGCTATACATGTACAGCCTGTTTGTTTCGGGATCCTCATCTGTGGCTAGAATGACAAACTGATTACATGTAATATATTTGTCACCAAAGACATGCTAATGGAATATTTACAGATTCTATGTCAATTCTAGGAAAGGGTAGAAAATGTTTCATATTTTTTTGTCCAAACGATTTCCTCTACGTCATTTTCATGTAGCCGAGGGCTCGGTACAGAGGTAAAGGGCATATTACGCTATGTATAAGATGAGAGAACAAAACATGACAAACCACAAAATACATATATAAGTGCATATTATGTAAATATATGCCCAGCAAAAACCTACTAACAACCAAAAATCTGTTCAACATAGAAATTCTTTTGTAGTTAACATTTCTTTTGTAATTACGCTTATTGATGCCAACCCTGCAATATAAAGGATATCCGTAAAGTCTAGATATACCAGAAATGTCACTGGCTTGCACATTTTTTATGGAGTTAATGCATTTGGATTTATGTGAATCTTGGAAATGCATTGAATTTTGCATCATAAATGGTGGAAATCTGTGGAAGGTTTTACAGATTAATATTTTGTGGGAATAAAAAATAAATGTGTTTTATATTGTTTTTCTTATGCTACGCATTTTACTTTTTTTGTTTTTTTTGTTCAGATTCTACAGGCAGCTTGTATTTACGTTATGCGCAAAAAAAACCAAACTATTCTGTGCCAGAGAAACACACACTCAACAAGCTATAGCAGGCATACTTCAGAAAATGGTATTAATTACATGCAATTATGATATATATATCATCAACAGCTGGCTCACGAGCCACACTCACCAAGGCTCCCAATTCAGCAAAATTGTACACGCCTACAGATATGGCCATTATATTAGGCAGTATAACCTAAAAGTATGAAGTGTAACTGTAAATATTAAAGATACAATAATCATTCAACTGAAAAAGAGGGTGAAGAAACAAAGGATGGCCAGGCCAAGAAAGCATAAACATTCTATTCCATTCTCCAATGTAAATTATCAATAAAATGATGTACTGGAGATAACTGGACAGGATCCATTTCAGTCAACATGTTATTGCCTTCTGGAATCTCCACATTATATTCCTCTACTAAAGTATGCGCTGGGAGTGAGAGAAGCAAATCTACTGCAGTTTTCAGATATGCCGTATTTAACTATGGATAATCAAAATGTACGCCTATTAACACTCGGCTATCTACACAGGTCCCAACACAGCTAAGCAATTGAAATGGAACTTGGCCAGTGAAGAACAAAATGACATGGCCCAGATACCTTTCTCTTTAATTTAGTTTTAGAACTGTCAACCGGTCCATCTGATGAAATATGAGCTTACTTTACCACTGCTATATATCAGAGTTCATTTGTAAGTAACAATCAAGACTATGATGAAACGCTACGTCCATCATGCTGATTTTAAATCCAGGCTGTCATTGTTTAAACATGAATGCAGTCCTACAGATATCATTTTAGAAACAATGGCTCTCCAACAGTTCCAATCCATGGAAATTTTCTCCCAACATCTGATTACATCTAATTTATTAATTGATATTAGATTATGTTAAATTATTCTGGTGTACCTGAAGGAAAAAAAAATAAAGACAAATACACATGCACACACACAAATAATAAAGAAGCCAAAATAACATTAGAAGAAACACTATGAAAAGGGCTATAGAGATGTGTCTGCCTCGTTTTTTCAGGTTTCTACTTCTAAAAGTTTTAGACCGAAAAAAAAAAGGTTGACTGATCTGAACATGTATAATAATATGTATTTATTTGCTATTAACAAAACAGCCTACACGACAGCCTCTGAGGTATTGGTAAAAATAAAACAACACTCAATGGTATGGATCAACGATTAGATTTCAAATACGTGCAAATTTTTCCAAATGACTAAAAAAATAATCATAATTAAAGATAACACTGGCTATATAGCAAAATAAAAGGAAAAAGGAAAAATAAAATGCAAGAAATGAATAATCTAAATTTGTAGTACAGAAAATGTATGCAACATTGAACAATTAATGCACAATGTGGCTGGAAGCTTCAGCACAATACATGTCATTGTTATTATACCATAAAATACGCCATAGCTGGGTGTAAACATCTCATTTGAAATACATGCAAAACTAAAGTTCAGTGAACTTAGATGTTGACATAATTTAAATAATATACACTTAAGGCAAACTTGGTTGTCAATTAAACCAAAATTACTATGAAGAGCAACATCACAATTTCAAAAAAAAAAAGAAAAGAAAACAAAAGAAAACAGAAAAAAAATCCGAACTACAAATAAAGATAAACTGGTGCAACTCTGAAATATTCATCTTGAAAAGGAAAGCATCATTTGATGCAATAAAGACTGAACAGCTTTTTTTTTTAAAGTCAATTTTGTCTTGTATGCCATTATTTTTAATGAACACACATTACAATCAAGCATATACATGATTCTGATTTAGTATTAGTATTAAAAGTACATATACAATACAATAAGCTGCATTGCTACATCATAATTTAGAACATCTGCATGTCCATACATATACTGTGATTGAAATAAAGTTCAATGTTACAGAAAAAATTTCTCATGGCTAAAGAAAAGATATCATCTCATTGGGAGACTGGAAAAACAATTTTTGTCGCCATGATAATCTTCATGTTCATAGAATCTAAATACATGTTTATACATGTACCAACATGATATATTGTTAAGAATCAACAAGCATGACATGCAATGACATGTCACAAAACAAATGTAATTGAACTAAAACATATGTACGCATAACACATTTTAAAACTTTTGTCGTTATGGTTACAATGCAACTATTTTGTCCCATACAAGTTATGATAAAAGCAAATAATTATATTATACATATATACATGGGCATGTATACACATGTCATTGTTTACTATATTACTATTTGCTGAGAAAAGGCCAGAAGGCACTGTTAGTGCAAATCTGTTATTATTTCATTTCTTATTCAGGCTTTAACCACCCAAAAATTAAAACTTAACCTTTAACGGTGTCAAAAAAGCACTGGAGTGTCAGGATCTCTATGAAATTAAGTTATATTGATGATTCGAACATGGAAATTTACACTTTGAGATCACATAATATCACTACCATGGTACTACACCCTATGCTGTTTGGGAAGAGATTCCAATGCTAACTATGATTGTGATGGGTGGGTCAGTGACCAGAGCAGCCCAATGACACTTCTTTCTAGGCCTAAAGACCATTCTAATGGAACTTCATGTATTTGGTGACTAACAGTAAAAGCTAAAAGAGAATTAGTAAGATTCTTTTATGGAATGAACCAAAAAAAAAGAATTTATAAATAAATAAAAAAACAAAATATAAACTGAAAAATTCAGGCCAAAGCTCGTTTCATAGCATTTGATTTAATTGACCAGCATTACTTTAGTTTAGATAAATGTATTACTATACCACATATAGAAAGATAAAACTACTATAAATCACCGCTGGATAAATATGAATAAAGGCATTTACATGCACTACAAAACTGCAACAATGCATGAAATATGAAAAAAAGGTTTATTTGTTTAAAGACTGTAGCCAAGCAGGGAATATGAAAAGGTATTTACAACCGGACTGCGTCAATGTCTGTCAGACAAAATACAAAATGTAATATATGAGAAGTGGAAATGCACATTATAAGGTAGTACGGTCATTTTTTTTCTTTTATATTATACTATACTCTCTGGCATATTTACAAGGCTTGCCTTGCACTGCCTGAATCTTCATTGTCCTTCAAAAAGATCTAAACTACTAAGAGAACTACATATGGTCTACTTTCATGTATCCCAAAGCCCAGAGGGCGTTAAAAAATACAACCACAACAACAACAAAAATACAGTTTGCTCAAAATTTGAACCTGATTAGGCCTACTTGGCATTGTTTGCATTTCTACTCCTCATATAAAGATCATATGATCAGAGCTATGGAATGGCTAGATAACTAAGATATGGCAGGAATGCTGGAAAAACACACTCAAGTCGGTTTGTGTGTGTGTTTTATTTTTGCTTCTCTTGCCTGCTCACCTGGAGATTCAACTGCTGAGTGCCTATAACAAAATATAGCCTGGGCAGGGACAGGATGTAGAAAAAGCAAAGGATGGAACAAACAGAGAAATGCACAGATGGAGAGGCAGTGACAGAAAAGGAAGGAAAATGGAAAGATATCACAAAGCAGTTTTTAGTTATTCCCTAAACGAACATTACCAGGTAAACATTAAAAGCATCAGAGGCGGAAGGAGGAGGGTAGAAGGGGTAGAAAGAAAAAGAGGGTGAAAGAGAGAGAGTTTTTTTTTTTAGTTTTCACCTGATAAGCAGCAACCAATGCTATAGTCACAACATACCGTATTAAGAGTGAGATATTAATAATTACGTAAAAGAGGAGAAATAGGAAGGGGCAAGACAATCTGAGGATAGGAAGACAGGAAAGAGTGAGCGAGACAGAGAAAGTACGAGGAAAGGAAGACAGAACCAGAGACACGGAGAGAGAGAGAGAGAAAATAGGTTGCCCACAGCCACAATGTGCCCAGTGAGGTATATGTACAGGGGAGGGAGAGGGAGAGGCAGGGGGAAAGTGAAGGTAAGACGAAAAAGAAAGACTGGAAGAGGAAATTAACTGAAAGGGGAATGAGGACAGGAAAGGGACTCAGAACAAGAAATAGACAGGGAGGGAGAGAGAGAGAGAATGAAAAATGAAAGAGCGGGAATAAAACATACATTTTATGTGTACCGGTACTTCTATATTCAAGAGAAAGTGAGAAGCTGCATGAGTGATACGACTGTGAATAATTAAAATTTCCAGCCATCTAACTGTCAAGTTGGCTTCTAACCACGTGAAGTCATGCGATATAATCAGATTTTTTTCTACAGACTGCCTGAACCAAGTGGAACACGGCAGTGAAATTCTACTCCGAAGTGCCAGTGATAATTTTCGTCTCCTCTGTAGTCAGACACACACAAAAACGCTGCCCTCACCAGTGTTCATGCTATGATGATGAAACATGTATTTAATTTGCAGGGGGCATGCATGCCAATACGAGAATGGGAGGGACGAGAGGGGAGTGGAGAGAAAGGCAGGCATTGACAGCTGCCCTGCCAACCACCATCAGCGTAGCCAACATGAGAACATTTTCAGGGCTAACGTCCTTTGACAAAGCGCATTTTTCACCACAGTTTCGTTATTTCCCCACTCACTCAAATAAGACTCTCCACAGCACTTGAGAGACAGTCTACTGCATCATTTTACTCTCTGAATAGTGCATTTCACGTACAATTTAAAAAAAAAAAAGAAAAAAAAAGCGCAGGAGGTTGATTTATACATAATAATATAGGTCTATATAATTTTAAAAATATATATTTACATATATGTGCCCTATATATTCTCGGAATTCCTTAATTTCAAAGAGAGACTGCTAAAATTATGTAAATTAAATTTATCACCATTTGCTCGAAACACTGTTTTCACGGAAAAGGCGTTTTGTCCTGGTGCGTTGTAGAGGGTTGGAAAAGAAAAAAAATAAAAGGAAAGTCGGGAAAGGGGGAAGAGGGGTTACATTAAAGTTTCGTGCTACTTGCTAGTAAAGCCTGGCGTTCTTTCTTCAAAGCTACAGCTTCCTACCAGGAAATGAATACCAGTCTCACCTATCCCATTGTGAGGCACAATGTATATGATCTGTCATGTCTGTGCTCTAATATCTAAATCAAATGTGCAATACAATACATATATAGATCTTCACCTAGAGTAAAGACTAGGTGATAATAACCGAATCCCCACATGTTCAGACAATGCTAAAGCGCTTTCACGGTAAATTATGTACATCATGCATTTTCTTTTTTCTTAAGCCTTTCAATCCTGAGATAGTAGGATTATCATGGCTTTAAGTAGCTGCCTGATTTTGGTGAGAATTTTTGTGGGTAGAAATTTGGAATTTGGAAATTTTGCCCTGACAGTGGCACGCAGCCTACTCTTTCATCGATTTTTTTAATGAGAGGACCCGCGAGTCGGGGCCTGCCCGAACCCGCAACCTCACGGACGTGAGTTATTTTCACCCTGAAGCAGACCTTACTAGCTGTAGAAAGATAAGGACGTCAGAGGTACATCATTTCATTCACTGTATCTCCTAGAGGGACAAAAAACTCTGAATGTGCATATATTTCTAGATTCCTTCAACTTCAAGCACATTCAATAACCCAATTGACATGTTTAGTCTCTATCTAATGGATCTGTTTACAATGACTCAACCACAAATCATCTTGTAATTTTTGCTTAATATAAGCTTAAAAAGGAAAACTAGATCTCACAGCAAGCCTATCGCTATTAGGAGGTTGTGAGCATTTCTGAAAAGTTGAGATTCCCTTTATATACTCAGATAATCATATCATCTTGATATACGTTAATATTTGTATACCTGAATATCAGTAATATGATACTGGGCGCTATGACACCTTTAATTAAAAGTTCAAACATCTAGTAACACTGGGATTTTATTGCCTCAAATAGACTGAGTAGAATGGCTGCAATGTAGAAAAACCTGCCGAGAAAAGAATGAAATTAATTATAAGTTTGTGTGTCTTTTATATACAATTTAATTTGAGATCACATCTCAGAATATTTTAAATCAGATGTCAAAGGAGAAGAAGAAGAGGAAGAAGAAGAGGCAGAAGAAGAAGAAGAAGAAGAAGAGGAAGAAGAAGAAGAAGGAAAAGAAGAAGAAGAAGAAGAAACAATACACGAGATACACAACTAATATTCAGAGGTTTCCACTATCACGTATTCAAGGATGAGTATCTACGTACAGGAGATTTATTTTGATGTTCTCATTTTCTGGTATTGCACTTTGTTTGTGTCAATATTGCATCCTGATATTTATTTATTAGATATCATATCTGAGTCTAAGAGCCATCAGGATCGAGATGGTATCTAACATGTGCTGGTGTAAATAAGCCAGACAGCTACAACTCCAGCACTATATGTTCTCCAATAGCAACAGTTAAAGTCTTAGATTAGGTTTTTCTTAACCTTTTCAGCCCTACATGAGGACTATCTCAGCTATTTCTTTTTTTCTTATTATCCTGTTGGGCTGCATCAATGGTTGCCAACTTTTTTTGAATTTTATAAAACCATATCACCCCCCCCCCCCCGGGGGGTATCAACCTAAAATAATATTATGGCCAAATAATAAAATGTGGGGCCCTTATTGTGCATCTTTTGAATCAGTCCGCCTTCTCCTAGATGAGAGCATGGACTTGCAAATAATAATAATAATAATAATAATAATAATAATAATAATAATAATAATATAAAACAATAAATAAATAAATAAATGAAATAAAGCAAGTTTTAAAAAAAAAAAGATAAACTAAATGATCAATATAAATAATTACATTATAATAGTATCCCCTGTCCACGTGGAGAGTGACGGGAGGAGGATGGCTTTCCTCCCACAGGCACACACACGTTCGCATCCATCTAATTCCCGGCGAATTGTTGTGCCTTACGGGATGCTCCCTGCCCATATCATATCTTTGCATGTGACGTACTTGCAGGCTCAGGAGAAAAAAGAGACGATTGGAAATACATGTCGGGATTCTGATTCTCCCTCTGAGTGGGTTGTCATCGGGTCTTACGGATGTTCCTGTCCTTGTCCACTTACATGTGTTCAAATAGATCTGGTCTCAGGTCACAGTCAGTGCTGGCCGAGTGAGTCGCGGAGGGAGAAGATGTGCCAGCCTTGCTGATGTTCCGTTCAAGGTCAGATAAGATAACACAATACGGTATTACAATAGAAAAGAGTTAATAAAAACCTATGGCCTGCTACTGTTCACGCCGGGTACTAACGCTCGTTCCTCATACATGCTATAAGTAAAGATAATATTGGGTATGGGATATCCCGGCCCCATTGGGATCTGGCACGTGAGACTAGGGAGGCCAGTGTGGGTACTTCCCACCCCCAGTCCACTTCCCCAGCCCCCACCTCTCTTGCGTTTGTCTATGGAAATGTACACTATGTGTGCGTGTGTTGTACAGGTGCACAGTATATTGTTTTATTTGCTCTATTCTGTATATTGCAAACATGTCACGATACATTTTCTTGTCGACTTATAAAGTATCTGTAATTCTGTTCGTAATTTCTACGATCTTAATTTTATCTATCTTTTCTTATCTTAACTTCTATACCTATTATATATTAGAAAACTTATTAAAAGACTTGTATGTGGCTGAGGGTGGTTTGCCTGTGTCCATCTGCATATGTCGTATTGATAAAACCCAATATGATATCGGTAATTAATGATTATTTGTGACAGCAAACTAACTCATCGGTCTGGGATCGAATCGTAATGGGACCGACACTTTTGTCCTTGACAAAAAGACAATTCACACTCATTTCCTGAATCGACGTTGATATAAATGGGTACCCGAGGCTACCCGAGAATGTTACGTAAGATTGCTGAGCGTCTAAAAGGCAGCCGCCTTGTGTGCTTTGCAAGAACCTGGAACGTCTTTGAGTGTCTCCATTCGGTCTATCGGGGTAAAAAATAGACTGAAAAGACTCTATGAGAAAAAAAAAGGGAGGGACAATGAAAGAGATGGAAAGAGACAGCTATAAGTTAGTATCTTCACAATAGTTAACACAATAATGATAGCTTATTTTGAATGACTTAAACTTTCTCTGTAAGGATATACTGGAAGGGAAGATCGAGGGGAAAACGAGGGAATGGAAGACAGCAGAGAACGTGGATGGATGACATCAAGGCTTGGACGAATCTGTCTATGGAGGAATGCACCAGAAGAGTGGAAGACAGAGAGAGATGGCGAGTCATTTCACGTCAACCTCGATAGAGATGACTCAGAGATAAAACTTTCTCAGAATTAAATCAGCGATATAGTACAAAGCAGGAAAGTGAAAATATGTGCAAACATATGGCACACGTGTTGAAACTCAAAATGTTTTTTTATCGGAGTGTTTTATTAGCATTGATCTTAGAACTGAGCAAAACAAAAGATAGCATTATAATTGGAGTTTATAGTTATAGACAGAAAACGGAGACAAAACTACCGTGAACTTATTGTAGTTTATAATCGTGTGGAATGATTTACCTTTGAACACTCATGCTCAGTAACTCCTTTAATGCAATATCAGAAAAAACGTGTGTTTTTTTTTAGCGGACTATTGTAAACAATTACAATAAACACAGGTCTGTAATTCATATCTGCACTAATCAAACTGGTTCTTGTTCATATTCAGGTTGATCATTTCAAAGATAAGGGAGTAGAACTATCTCTATAGGAAATGTTTCTTTGCTATTTCATGCTTTCCTGATTGAAAACATCTCATCGTTTTTGTTTTGTTTTCGTAGAATGATCACCGTCAAGACTGGGGGAGGGGGTGAGGGTGGGGTTGGGGGGAGGGGGTTGGGGGGAGGGAGTGTTGTCATGTAATTCCTCTACATTGTATCCGTTTCCAATATAGGAGATGAATACACTTTTTCTCATTATAAAACAGACAGGTCACAGCCGGAAGACTCTAGAGGGATGGTCAGACAGTTAAAAGTTCCTAATGTTTTATATTCATGTCATGACAAAGAATCTTCCACGGTGCAGGAATAAGCCATTTTGACCGTCACCCAAATTACTTCCCTTTGCCAAGTACAAGAGGTATAACATAAACATTGTAAAGAAGGGAAATATCACTTTTCAGCTGGTTACGTGAAACATAGGTAACAGAAAATTCTGAAAAATTC
>JBCEWB010071464.1:0-13220 GCA_039654565.1 Peronia peronii | reverse complement strand
AACCTATATGCCCTGGAAAAGTGCTAGATTTGTGTGGAATGAGGATTTACAATCATTTCTATCGGACAGTGAATCGCAGTGTTAGTAGATCTAGATCTTTGAACTGTAAGTTGAAAAATATTATGTAAAATATATTATTTTGAGTCATTGTTGTCAAGTTTCTTGTCATTTTTCTTTTCTCATACAGCACCAATATATTCATAAATATTTTATTCATGTTCTATGATTCCTCCCGTTTTATTTGATACTTATATTGCATGGTTTGTTTGCTCCGGGCTGCTGTAGCAATTGATTTATGTAGTGAAGGTGTGGTCAGCAGTTGGGTCATGAAGTCGGCTGTGTCCGGAGGTGACCAGCTATGGGAAATAGGTCAAGTAGGGAAAGAGTTAAATTCTTTTTTTTTTCCAATCTCTCTTGCCGCCTTCTTCTTTCTTTCATGTACTTTCATTCTTTCTATCTTTCTTTTTTTTCTCTCTCTCTCTTATTTCCTCTTAATTTCTTTCTCTCTGATTTTTTGTCTTTAGGTCTGTCACTCTTATTTTTTTTTTCTTAAACTTTTTGTATTTTTCTCATATTCTGTCTTTCTTTCAGTGTATCTGTCTGCCTGCCTGTTTGTCTGTCTGTCTATTATTTTCTTTCATCGTATTAGTTCATTCTGCTTTCTAGACTTTTCTTTGCATGATTGTGGACATAAAAATATGATACATAACATGTTCTCATCTTTGATCTGTATTGTGACAGAAAATTAGGCCATGGTCATTTTTTTTTTCTTTACAAAGTCTGGCCACAGTTTCAAATAAGAAAATGAATGAAGCAACGGGGCATTTTAAAACACTGTGCCTCGAGTGTGTTAATGCCTTTGTTGAGTTTCTCTAAGTTGTTTTTTTTTTCCCCGTGACATTAGTGTCAGCAAGTTATACAGACCAGCCTGCAGGTAGCTCGCACACTCCTGAATGATGTAGATCTACATGTGATGATGTTCACTGACTATGGCAAAGGTTTTATGAAGACGTGCAAAGTTAGTCCAGATGCATTTATCCAGACAGCCATTCAGCTCACATACTATAGGGTAAGATTTTATTCACCTGTGATTTTTCTCTATCTCTCAGTCACCCATCTCTTACTACATGCATTGCTCTGCAATATGACAGGGACAGTAAGGGTCCTCTACAACCCACATTTTCTCCTTGATTGAATTGCCATTTGTTTGATAAGTATCTGCTGATATACATTTGGTATTGTTACTGCACGAGACACTGTAGCTGTAATTGTGTTGATGGACCAAGTAACAAAAAAAATAGGCTAATCTCAAATCTGCTGGATCGGTCCTAGTTGTGTAGTAAGTCTTTGATGTCTGGTTTTATATATGTTTTCATCTCCCATATTGCAGCTGAGAATTAACTTACCCCTGTGTGTTTCTATCCCCACATAGCAGCTAAGAATGAACTTATTTTTATGTTTTTTTCTACCTCTCACATAACAGCAGATAAATAGCATATTCCTATGTTTCTCTCACATCACAGCAGAGAATTAATTTATTCTTTTGTTTTTCTATCTCCCATATAATAGCAGAGAATTAACTTATCTCTTTTTGGTTTTTTTTTCATCTCCCATGAAACAGTAGAGAATTAACTTATCCTGGTGTTTTTCCATCTCCCACATAACAGCTGGAGAACCACTTCTGTTTGACGTATGAGTCCTCGATGACCAGACTGTTCCGTGAGGGTCGCACAGAAACTGTCAGATCCTGCACAGCCCACACCTGCGAGTTTGTCCGTGCTGTAGAGGAAGGCAAACCAGTATGTATTTGGTTCAAGCTATTTGCTCTGCCTTTTCTCATTTCATGTCTTGTCAGACATTTAGAGCAAGAACCTTAGCCCCATTCACTGCCAGAGTTTCTATACATGCTAGCTCTTGCTTCATATCTATGAAAATCAGCATTAACACACAATATATATTTTTTGTTTTGCTACAAGGAAATCTAATTGCTCTGCTTGTTGAAAGTTTCAGAAATATTAACACCATGCATTATTTAGTATCTGTTGTCAGGAAATGAAACACCTATATCAGCATGGAAACTTTGGTTATTTGAACTAGAATTTTCTCCAGATCTGAGAGCTCCAAATTATACATCAAAATCTAGCAATTATGGTTATGGCAGTCATGAGGGTAATTGTCTTACAGTTCAATAGTTACTCTGGAAATGATAGTATAATGACATTTATTACTCCTTGACAATGACAGGCCACTCAACATTCTCTCAGAAATGACTGGTCAGTTCTATGAGGGATGGAAATGGAACTCCATACCTGGGACACATGATGGAACACCAAAGCTTGGGGGGGGTGGGATTTTTAGTGTGAAAGATCTGATAATGATCTTCTATTCCTGAAATCTGATTCTGAAATCACTTAGGGATACTATGGGCATATTAGGCTGTCTGAGTGAGTGAAAGCATCTCCCCGGGAAATCTCCTTTCTTCAGCCTTATAGAAAATATAAGAGGTATATGTAAAGTCTTCCTCATCTACAGCATTTTGGTTTTATCATGTTCTGTATGTGTTTTTGATTTTGTTGTAAGGACTAAAACTGTTCAGTTTGTTGTACGTTTTTAAGTGCTACTTTGTGGTATTTTTTTTTTACATCACTGTCAAATATCAAGTCTTCATTCCTCATCTGTAAACAGTTAATATCTGTACTGCCTGTTACAGACTTCTGAATGTGAGAAATTAAACTTTCTTGTGTACACCATACATCCATACTGTTTTATCTATCATTAGCAGTGTACGTTTCACTCACCATTCAAAGCGACACACACTTCTTAGCAGCAGCTAGGTTTACAATGAACTTTTTTCTTTTGTTTCTGCAGAAAAAAGACTGTATCAAACTGCTGCGTGATGCTGCCAACTACCATCAGAAGCTGTACCGTGACACTATGACCGGGCGGGGAGTTGACCGACATCTGTTCTGTCTGTATGTGGTGTCCAAATACTTAGGTGTGGACTCTCCCTTCCTGGCCAAGGCACTGAGTGAGCCATGGAAACTCTCCACCAGTCAAGTGAGTATTGTCTCCTCTATTCAGATTGGCAGATTTTATGGTTATGTTTTGGTCTATAACTACACCAATAAGTCATTTGGACAGTTAACCAAAAATTTACTTCTTTAACTCCTTCTGTATCTGTATGACGTATATTTACGTCATATTATTGGCCAATATTTGCTGTCATGACGTAAATGTACATCACAGAAGTAAGGAAAATGGTAGTTCCTGTGTATGTGCTTGTCATACATTTACGTCATAAATGAATGGCTGTAAAGACTTCTGTTGTGAATCCTAACGCCAAAAATCTACTAAAATTAGTAAATAGATACCTCATTCTGGACACAGAACTAGGTTTTAGGGTGATTTGTTACTGCCACCGACTACAATGCACTGAAGAATTCAAAGCAGGTCAGCAGCGTTTACATTGGCAGACGACTTGAAAGACGAGCCCACAATATCTACCAGAAGATCAAATAGTAACCGAAAATCGTGAGCTGAAGTCAGAATTCTTTTTGATGGTGATTCCACTGATTCATTCATCTCAGATTCTGGCTCAGAGAATGTTCTATTATTTAGGCATTTAATGGGCATAAAGAGGAAAAAACCATTGTTTCGTTTTTATTCGAATTATCAGAAATTTGGATTATCAGAGTTCGGTTTGAGTGGACTCGACTGTACTTTCATTGGGTTTATTCATATAATAAACATACCACAGTAATTTGAAATATGACACCTAAATATCCATAAAAACCTTACATACATGGGATTCAGCAAAAGACAAAATAGGGACATTCTCGAGAACAAAAACCAAACGTATTGAAAGGATTAAGCCAACAGCAAGAGTTATGACATAAGCATTGTAAAGAAATAAAAAAAAAATCACTTTGGCTCTTGTTATTTTAAACAGGAGTAATAGAAAGTTCTGAAAAATTTATAATGTGTTGAAAATATTTTTTTCTTGGGCCGATATGTTCTTCATAATTTTTTGCCTCATTTGTTTCAAATAACAGGAGCTAAAGTGTTTTTGCTTCCATTCTTTACAATATTTGTATCTTACTTCCTGTACTTAGCCATCTCAGCCTCCTGAAAGAAAATGGCTCATTTTTTTTTTCTGATTGCCTATTCCTTTGGTCTGAAATAATACAAAACACTAGCAATGACCATTTTTTGTTTTAAAATCTTATTTTTTTTTAAATCTCGGACATTTCCTCATGGATGTAAAAGTCAGCATGATGACCAAAACTTTCTGGACTATATATGGGTAAGAGCATGTTCTGTGTTTCATGTTCAACCTTCTTTAAAATTATCTATGACCAACTAGAGATAGGCTGATTGAAGCTAATACAGTTCAAGTCATGCTTATGCCTGGGTGAATCTCAGACAAGTTTTATGATTGTTTTGTCTGTTGCAGACTCCCCATCAGCAGACAGACAGGTTGGATCTGGATAAACACCCAGACCGCATCTGTGGTGGCGGTGGCTTCGGACCTGTATGTTCATATACATTGAGCTTGAAAATTTTGTTTGAATGTTTGTTGTTGTTTTTTTCTCTTCAAGTTTTTTCTTTTTTTTTTTTTTTCATTTTGTTTTTCTTTTGTATGTGTGTACATCTTTGTATGTTTGTGTTATGTATGTTTTTTTTAAAGTTATCAGCATTTTTTTAAAAATGTTCATTTATACAAGATTCTTTTGTGATTCAAGATTCATTCAGTGTGTATCAATACCCTTCAACAAAATTATCTCTAGCATCAGTGATAATTAACAACTTCAATCATGAGTTTATGTTATTTTACTCTTACTTTGTGATAACTTCCTGAATCCCATTACATGACTTAAGTCAGCAATTTAATTTTATATTTGTTCCAAGAACATATGAGCTTCTTTTATTGATACCAAAAGTTGTTTTTTTTTCCCCTATTTACCTTATATGTGCTTTGGCTATGTCCACTGCATTTTGATGGAGTCCTTGAAGCTCTTGAATCTGGCTTCCGTGATTCCCTTGAGACACAATACTTTTTATTAATTAAATATTTGCTTTTTATTAAATTAATTTGTGAAAGCAGTTTTTCTGGAGGCCTATAAATGCCTTGAAAAAAAAAGATTGAGTTTCAGTTCCAGTAATGCCTTTGAGAAATTTGCTTAGTTTTAGCTCAGACTGGCTCTTGGAAAATAAGCAATGATCAAACTGATTCTTGTCCATGCCTTTCCTGTGGAAAATATACTACGATAGCAACACTAAGATCTGTGTATGAGAGACACACATGGTATGGCAGAAAATGAAGAATTTATTCCACATATTACTTGGATCCCCACAGGTGACAGATGATGGCTATGGAGTTGCCTACATGATTGCTGGCGAGGACACTATTTTCTTCCATATATCGTGCAAAAATTCCTGCCCTCATACTGTAAGTCAAACATTGACATTTGCCAAACAAAGATGGTAAAAATCTCTGTGGCATAAAGCTTTTTTTTTTTTGTTTTTATCAATTTTAGTTGGAAGTGTTCTGTATTGCTAAACCTAGGGGGTTTAGCCAGAAACCAACTGGATTTTCAAGATTATCATCAGTTAGATGAGCATTAGCTGTTAGTAAGTTTAGTGTTGATATGTTGTCGGGAGATTTGGATTTAAAATAAATAGCCTATGTCACAGGTGAAATTTAGAAAAGAAATTCTGTCTTTGTTTTCAAAATCTCTACAGTTAAAATTAAACATAAGTTTGCTTTACTTTCATCTTTCAGCGGTTGTGAGACTCTTCAGATTTGCCAAAATGTTTTTTTTATTGTAAGCATGTTGTTAATTCTCATTCATCTCCTTTCACCAGGATGCTCACAAGTTTGGTTCCACCCTGAGGAAATCTTTCAATGATATGAGAGAACTGTTTCAGGATTAAAGTCCATACATTTTTGACTGCATATGATGAATTGGGATTGAAAAGTTTTTCCTCTTCCTCAACTGGAATGTTCGTCAGCAGGTCCAGATAGAATGGAATAGTTCAGAAACTATAGTAAATAGTGAAACAAATTTCACTGTCGGAGATGAGATTACTTTTAATAGATGTAAAAAGACAACCTTGAAAGTCAAGCCTTGTATACTTGTAAGTTGGCCAGTGACAGTCATACATGTGTAAATTTTTATCTTGCTGGAAAAGTTTTATGAAAAAGTATAGCAATAAGATTTTTACTATATCTCCAATTTTATACTCAGAGATCAGTAATACTTTCTGTGCTGAACAAGGCTCCGTAGCATTGGAGTTTAACTTAGCATGTGAGAATGACTCTTATGAACATAGCAGATGAAAGACGTCCTAATAGTTAATCATGATAGCCAAGAATATTTTCAGCTCTTGAATAGATTTTCTTTCAGATGATAATGTTCATGAATCACAGCAAATATTACAACTTCTCTATTTCTTGCTAGCAAAATGTTAAATGTCTTTGCTGCTTTGAAAAAAAAAATAAATTTTTTTTTACTATCTACCATGCTGAAGATAATGAACCAAGATATGTGAAGAATTAGTATGAAAATAATATTCTTCATGTTGGTTGATACATTGAAAGACAGTGTCTGATAAAATGAATTATATTTTATTCTTTGTTTTGAAGAATAAGATGAAATTTGCTGCATCTGCATTGTTTTCCACTTTTATTTTGTTTCTTTGATTGGTTATTTTTGCATTTGCTGAATTATACAGATGTTTGTTGCGGTTGTGATAGTTCAGGCAGGAGAATAACAATTCTGATACTGTTCAGCATAGACTTACTGTGGATGGAAGGTCTGCTTTGAAAATAATTGATTACAGCCTTTCAGCTTGAATCTCTGTATGACTCAAGTTGCAGATAAGACGCATTTTTCTAGTTGACAAAGCAAAAAAAAAGATCTCAGCCATATAAAGAACAGAAGATACTGACCCATTCCTTAGTGTGTGTTCTCTGTGAAACTCTCACCAATAGTTTACTGAATTCTGATCTGTTATGGCTTTATGGGTGTGTTGTTTTTTCTTTTACAGCCTTTCAATATTTGTATCTGCTTTGTCATATATCATGTATATGAGAAGAACAAATGATATCACTTTGTTTGAAATAACTCACTTATATTTTAGAGCATTGCTGGCTTTTACATATCCACTTTATTTTGTATTCTTTCATTTAGTTGCCCTGCTCTTTTACATTTGTTATTTTTGTTTTTATTACGATCATAGTGGGTAAATTGTCTAGTTTTCTGTTAGAAATTCTGAAATTTTAAAATTCTTATCTGGTTTCATTTCTCATATTAACTTGAACAGATAGTACAAATGGGAAGAGAAAGTTTAAAAAGAAAAGAATGCCAAATTGATAGAAAAAAAAGAGGCCATATAGCTCATGGTCATGATTTTGTCAGAAGTACTATAGTGTCATTTGCAAATTCTACTTTTTCTAGCAAGTGATTAAAATGGTATGCGCTCCTCTAGAGCATTTCCTGAGAGTTGTTGTGGCAGCAATTTAATAGTGTGTATCTGAATTTGTGCATAATGAAAATTTTACAAGCAGCTGTTATAATAAGATTGGAGCAACTGAAATAAATGTAATAATGTCATAGGTTGAATCTGATCAAAGAATACATTGTCTTAAGAGTTCAGTCAGCCATGGATTATTTTTGGTTTTGCTGTTGTTGTCTTACTGCTTAAGTTGCCCTTCACATCTCACCTGGACCTTCCAGCAAGTTGTCGAGATGTGCTGGCCAACAGTACAAAGAAATGTAACTATACTATATATATAGATGTATATCTACGTATCAATGCAAAAAGTGAAAGGTGTGTACCTCAAAGTACAACCTTACTGATTTGTCCTGTACATTGTCTATCACACCACATCATATAATATAAGCTCATTCCATGGAAATAGAAAGACACACATGTATTTTTTTGATGCAGAGCATGGCTTCACATTTGCGGGGTTGTCAAACCACATCATTATTTATTTCACTATTTATAAGTTCATCCTCAGCATTTGGCATGCATATAGACTTTGTGAATGACTAAGTGGAAAAAGAACAATAATTCAGCTTAGTGAACCACTGTTCTAAAATGACTTTTTATATATATATTTTTTTATACAGAATATAATACATTCTGTAATGTTTGTTCAAATGGTTGGATCATCATATTTTTTCAGAATAGCCCCCCTAGTCCTATTGCCCCCCAGGCTATCTTCAGAAGTAAAGGAAAGACTGTTGTTAATATCAATAAAATTATAGAAAACTGAAATCCAAAAAATGTTAACCGAGTTCATTCTGTAAATTATGATAATGGAAAAAATATAAAGAGTTTTGTGAAAAGAAAATGTGATCAATGTTTTCCAGATCTAAATTACTGATTACTTTGTCTGTCTTTTGTCTTTCTTCATTTACGTGTTCTTAAGATCACTGCTATTGGCAGTATGTCTTTTAGGCAAGCTCCATCAGAAACTGAGAGAGAGAGAGATTTATTTTACTAGGAAAGAGATTCATTTTTCCAGCTCAGATTTACTTGCAGTATCATGTGAGATCATTACAAAGCAAAATTCTAATTTGAAAATAGGATCTTTACATGCAAAACTCCCCACCAGAAGATTAGATTATTTCATGGCAAAATCTCCATGCGAAAACAAAAATAAGATTCAAAGAGGAAGACTGTGAAAGTGGCATTTTAACAAGGCTCAAAGAGACAATAATTGTATGTTTTAATAGTTTTACTTGTAAACTGTATGTTCATGCAATGCATTTGGTCTTCAGGAGGGGCAAAAACATTCATGGTGATGTTTGAGAAATTTTATGTTCAAACCATTGTGATCTTATTATAAGCTGTTCAAAGTGTTTTGTGCATGAAGAATCAGGGCGGCTCCCTGAGTTCTAGGTACACACTGTAACAGTGCCTACATATGTGTTATACATATACTTGTGTGTGCATTTTTTTTATTGCCTCTGTCTCTCTCTATCTCTGTCTTTCTATCTTTGTCTTTTTTTTTTTTTGTATGTATGTATGTGTGTGTTTTTCCTCAGTGTGTGTTTATGTTGGTGTTTTTCTCATGCAAATTTTAATGCTATAATTCTGGAGATACTGATCACATCATTACCATGATTCAACCATTGTGGGAACAACAGATTTTTGGGGGGTCAAAATGTTCTCTTATGCTCAAACAGTTACATTTTAATCTTTCACCCATCATCTTTCACATGGAGTTGAAATTACAGGTGACATTATCATGTTTGTTTCCCACTTCTTGACATCTCTTTGAGTACAAAGTACATTATGATACTACTGAATTGATTTTACAGGCAGTGATGGAGTCAAGCATTCAAGCTAGAAATAGCACATATTTTTTTTCTAAACACTGCTTAGAAAGATTCATTGTTTAATATGTTACTTTTTACTGCCATTCTCCTTAAGAGAACTTTAGTAACTTGATTGTGTCCTCTGTAAGTTCAGTATATGTCATAAGGCAAAAGGCACACATTCTGAAAAATCATTAAATTTTTATAATGAAGATAGCTTTCATTTGTAGCAGGGCAGTGGAATCTATGATATATATTGGCTGGAAACAGCATTTATGTAATTATAGAGATGCTCTTTATTATCTACTTAGAAGCATTGTAACAAATAATTTTATTTCCCTTTTCATTAAAAAAAAAAAAAAAAACTGATTAAGTAATTTCTTTATATTATCATATCATTTTTCTCAAACCTGACTGAATGACGATTTTTGCAAAGAAATTTACAAAAAAGATTCCCATATTTTTTGCAGTCTTCAGAAATTGAATCCATAGCTTTGTGTTAATCTTTGTGGTCAGATGACAAGGGACCTACTTCAGTTTGATATTTAGTATAACTTAGATAAATAAGATTTCATGTAATATAGTTCTACCACCTTCACAGTCTTTGGGTATCACCTTTGAGTGTGACATACGTTGCCAATATTATTTGCTGGTTCATGTGTAGGACGAAAAAAAATTAATAAAAGCATTTGTATCCGAGACTCCAAATGTTTTGGTTTTTTTGGTTATTCCATCTTCAATGTCAGTTTTTGAGTCAGTAAGAAAATAACCTTTTTTTTTTTTAATCACATCAGAGACACCAGTATTCATGTAGTTTCTGAAAGAGAGGGGAAGTCTTCACTTCATTAATTTTAATGATGCAAAAGGGCCACAATTATAGTACCGCATCACTGGATTTAATGAACATTTTATAGGACATGTAATTAATATGAAGAGAGGAAATACATGATACATAATGTTTCATTTTTATTATTGCAACAGTAATTTTTTCTGGAGGTAAGACAGAAATTTGCCACAGTTCTACTCCCAATATTAGTCAGTGATTCAAAAAACGCTGCAATCCTAATGATGTAACTTTACATTTAATGTAGTAGGAAGACAATTATCTTCTTAATGTTAATGGTTGGGAGCAAAATCCACACACTTTTCACCAATAAAATCTTCATAATAAAATTCTTTATTGTCAACACACAAAAAGTCCATGATATGTATTTTGACTAGAACAGTGAACACAAAGTTTTAGAGCAGAAATACGAATAAAATTGTACTTTAAACAAATAGAAAACACATACAGTGTAATTATATTCTTATATTCAAATAATTGCCAGTTTAGCGTAACTGAAAATTGTCAGCGGATTTCTTGCATTATGAAACAAACCAGAACATTTCATATACGTGTATAATGTAACATTTATGTAGCATCAAAACACAAAATAATTATTATATTTGTTATTGCAATACATAATGGATGCAGTGATTTCGACAACAACAACAAAGCATTTTGCATGATGGTAAGTGAGGAACAAGTCATTTTACTTGTTCAATTATACGATTATTGATTATTCACATACATAAATATCTTTATGTAAAAATCTGATACACTTAGTGTAAATGCATACATGTACATGTAGTTGCACATGTGCATGTAATTTCAAAAACAACAGTAGGTAGACTTGGTACTTCTCCAGAGCATCTCGGGGCATAATTCCGCAAGTAACATACTAGTGGTTACATAGCAGATCAAAAAGCTGTTTTGTTTTGACCCAAAGAGGAGATGCTTCCCTAGGCAAAGAAAAAAAATTAATTTTGACAAAGTGACGTGATTGAAAGTAGAGTGTAAAGATATGCAGTAAAATAGGCACGTATTATTATAGTTATAGGATACATTTTCACGACTTGTAACACAAACAACTCATGGACGAGTTATTGTGAGGAACACATCTCATAACATAAACGTTTGTATGATTCACTATGATCAAACAACCTGATGTACACTCTCAACTCTTCTCCATCCATCCATCCATCCATTCATCCATCCATCCATCTATCCTTCCGTCCGTCCGTCCATCCATTCACCCATCCATCCACCTTTCTCCCCCTATCTCAAGCCAAACAACTGAACAGGAGAGCGTTCTTGTGCTGGAGGTTTCCGTGGAGGAAACAGATGCCAGAGACGCAAAGTTTCATCAGCTGCAACTGAAACAACGGCGGTTCTGTCAGGTGACAGTGCCATATGAAGAGTTCGGCCCAAATGACTAACAAGTGACCCCTGCCGTGTCATCTCGGCATCTTTGACAGACCATACGGTCATCTCATTGTTGGGCTTACCATGACTGGACACAAGCTCTTTGTACTCTGGTGACCAAATAAGAGCACAGGTCTAAGGGGAAGAAAAAAATTAAGATACAGAGATATAAATGTCAAATGAAAAGAAAAAATATATACATATCCGACAATAGCGCGACAACGTCATCCAGAATTAAAACAGTTCAGCTTATAATATTAAATCTCAACATGTTTGCTTGCTGGTGTAAGTATACATATCTGTATTTGTATGAAGTTTGTACTATAATGGAATTTAATGTCCAAAGCCAAAGTATACCCTAAGATTGTAGCTTTTCTAATGAACAAAGAATTTAAAGGAAATTCAGAGAAAATATCTCTGTTTGTTGTTTGTTTGTTTGTTGTAATGAAAGGTGACCTCAGTAACTTTTTAATTTCAGACATATCGTGGCCTTAAAATTGTGCTCGCTTTAAATGTATTAACTATGTTTTGTTTGTCTGTGTTTGAATTTTACGGCGCAGCAGCCTGATTACGGCTACACTGCTCCTGGCTTATACCTGTCAATAACTTCAACAGCTTGGGCAACAATATTACAACATGTAATCAGTAATGGCTTCTCTACAAATTTTGCTTTAAAACTGCGAAGCACCTGACTCAACCTCATCCGTAAGTTCGTTTAGCCTCCTAATCCTATACAGTGGTATCTTCACCTGAGAATCTCACAGGAAACCAACTTATTCAAGGCATAAATGGAAGGACTAGTTCTTCTATATGTGTTGTGCATAAAAAGCATGGAGATGGTCAACGGCATGCATGTTAAATAGATACATTTTTTCACTGAACATCCAATTCAAAAGCAATTCTCTTCACGAATTTATTTGAATGATGTACATGTATAAGTAACGCGAACATTTGTGTGTGGACGGCAGTAGAAAACATGGATCTTGCCCCACAATGCCTTTGAGCTAAATTTCAGAATGATGTAATTGGTAGTACATGTTTTTTTTTTTTTTTAAGGGCCGTGTGTATATCACAGGTTTACAATGTTTTTTCAGTGTATAAACGCGTTCATAGGTTCATATATTCACAGAACTGTCAATGTATTTCCATGAAAAAATAAAATGAATGTTTCATTATTTTCATAGTCTCTGATTTTTAAACATTTTCTTGCACATGCACACAAAAACTGAAGTATTTTTGCATTCAAAAAGAATGAAACTGGGGACAGCAAAGAGGTACAGTATAGACGGTAACAAAATATGTTTTCCCACAAGAAGTTTGACATCCTCGTATATAAAAGAACTACACTCTCTCTTACCGGACTTGCAGTGTTCTGTTGAAACACTTCTTTGCCATGTCTGTTCCACATAGTAATCCTGCTGTCAGCACCCCCTGAGGCACTGGCTAGCATACCATATTTCCAAGGGCACCAGGACAAACCTGTGGAAAATACCATACCCAATACAGAAGGCGCCAAAATCGATAAATACGTGATCAACAAATCAAGCTAGTTTTATCTTTTAAAAAGGGGGGGGGGGCGGAAAGGGGGGGGGGCTTTTTTTACTCCAATGTTTGAATGATTGGTGCTTCTGTCTAGTCTGAAA